>QANT01005987.1:7715-24299 GCA_003254885.1 Purshia tridentata | reverse complement strand
TGACACCAGATAGAGGGGAACGTATACTGCATGGTAGGATGCAATAATGCCTACGACTGATTGTCCATCCCATTAACAGGACAGAGTTTAATGTTGTGGATTCCTGTAAGTCATCTGCGTGTGTAAATCTTGAGAGCTGAAGTTGCTCTTGCAGGGCGTTTGATTGGGAGGGACTCTCGTGCAAGCATGCCTTGGCAGCAGCAAGGTACCGTCAGTGGAACCCTTATGAACTGTGTGCTCGATATTATACCAAGGAAACCTGGCAAGCTGCTTATGCAATGTCCATTTATCCAGTTGGCTCCCAAGAGAATTGGAATGTTCTGGAAAACGTAAATAATCCGGTAGTCTTGCCCCCGATTATGAGACCTGAGAGTGGTCGGCCACGCAAGCAACGAACCCTCTCTGCAGGCGAAACAAAAAGACGAAATAAATGTTCAAGGTGTGGAAAGGAAGGTCACAACCGGGAAACTTGCAAGAAGCCTATCCCTCTTTCTCACCGGCCTAATGCGACTACGCTGTCTTGACCCAAGTTGTTACAATGCCTTGTCGCACGGCGAGCAATATATTTCTGCCATTTTTCCCACACTAAGCGGCGGTCTTGCTCCTACAATGTCAGTCTTACCCAACAATAGTGATGACCATGACCCATAAATACTTTAATAATTGTCTATGCAAACGCCTTGTGTGTTTTTAAAAGGGTTTGGAATACTAATTTGTAATTGTTCTTGCACATTTTATGTACTTGCATGCACATGTTCCCATCAAATTTATGTTGGGCCTTTAAATGTATGCATTTGAGGTCGTCTATCATAATGTCTTCGGTACTTAATCCCTATATTTTGCATTATTTTTGTCTGTTTTCCTCTAGGGTAGGTGGAAGGCTTAAGCTTAACAAACCAATACTAATATGATCCTTCTGGTCCTAACACGGTGTGAGTCATAACAAACCCAAGTTAAGGTAAAGATCAATTTGCTGCAGGCTGAATGTGCAGCAAAGAGGAGAAGAGTAGGGCCATGATTTGTTGGTTGGTTTTATTGGAGATTTTGGGCAAGACGTGATCCAAGAGCATGAAAAAAGTGCAAGCTTAGCCTATACCATAAGAGAGGTGGCATGTAGACTAAGACAGAGGGCTTGCCACCCCTTGTAAAGTATTTCCTTCCTAATTTGGATCTACAAATAAAAGTTAAAAATACCTTCTTTATTGTTTTTGAAATTCTGATTGACAAGCGGCCTATTAGAAGAGGAAATAACCTACATGGGAGGCCACAAGAGGATTAGCTGCATGTACCTATTTAGACTACACCTCAGCTAATTGCAACGGTTCTCACACTTGAAAAACAAAAATCCGAAAACAGAGAGAGGCTGTTGTTAGAGGCATGAGGCTTTCCTAGGGTTGTGGCTGCTTTCTCCTTTCTCTTATAATTTGGAGATGATGACCAAGATTTCTTTGCAGTTATTTATGTTTAGCACGAAGTCATCAGATTTTCTATGGCCTAGCTTGAGGCTCACCCCTAGGCCGAATATTCATTTGGATTCATGTAATTACTGTTTGTTTTTCATTCCATGTTTTGATGATTTAGATTTCACTTCTTCTATAGTTTTCCTTTTAAATTTCACTTCTTTTATAGTTTTCCTATGTGGTTTGTTTTTGTTGATGGATTACCTAGATTATTGCATATAGAATTTAATGAATTTAAGGTGAGGACAAGCATTCAAATCCTAACACAAGGGATAAACAACTGAGTATTTAGTAATTGGTTGAATTGTAATTGTGTTAAACCGAACAACAAAGCACCTAGAGTAGACGCCATGCCTTGGGTTTTAGTTACATCCATGTTGCCACCTTCATGCAATGGATCTTAATGCATTCTTAGGTAGCGGTCATGCCTAGGATGCCCTAGTGTACCAAATTAGAGTAGATGCCATGCTATAATTGGTACATTCATGCTACGTCATAGGTGAATTTGCAAATGCACTCCTGAATAGGAAGTACGTATTCGAAAATGCACCATGCTATTGAAAATGAGGTATAGTGGTAGAGTCTTAGAGTCCTAGTATTCATTTATACAAGTTATTTTGTTGTTTTTGTTGTCTTTGCTATTAATCTATCCTAGTGTTATAAGGTGGGTGTGTGTGTGCTTACATTCAGTTCTTGTGATTTTGAGTGCAGGATTTGGGTGGATCACTAGCTACCCTACGTGTGACAATTTTTGCAACCACTTGTATTTCAATTTCGTGTCTTTTTTAGCATTGGGGTTCATCATTTAAAGATCATCAACAGACCTCGCAGGTTCGAGCATGCTTAGCATCTATATTATATATAGATTCATGCATTGTGTGACACGCCCCGACCCTCGGGCACGTGCCTAAGCTGCTGAAAACTGACAATTGTTCCATGTGGGCCCTGTTTCTGAAATTGTGAGCCATGAATGTAAAATACTTTATGAAAGTACAACTGAAATTTTACAAAACCATCCACATAAAACCAAATGAAAACCGTAAAATAAGTTTTTCTGAAACTGCCGCCGGTCCCACTGCCTCGTCTTCTCTCCACTGCCTCCTTAGCTTGCTCAACCTGCAAAAACGAACCCTGCACCCAACCACAGGTGCACCGGGTTTAAACACAAACCTGGTAAGCTCACTAGAGCCCGTATGAGTGAAATCTAAATGAAAACCTCAAATTAACAATTCAATAAATATGATCAATCACAACCATCTTAACGCCTCAAGCACAATCCAGCCACAAGTCACAATTCATAAATCATAAATCATAGTCCTTAAGCTGATCACCAATCCTCTAAACCAACCCAATTCACTGTCTCAATCTGTAATGTCTCAATTATCCTCAATTGAACCTCCAACTGAACGATCACCTCAATTATCCTTAAATGATCCTCTAAATTGGAATCACCTCAAATTATATCACAACGTCCTGACTTAGAATTCTACTAGTTTCTCCCAAAATCTTAGAATCCTCGATATCCATTCTGAACCAACTTAAACCTCAATTAATCTTTCCACTATCCTCAAATAACCTTTAGAAACCACTAAATCCTCTATTAAACCCACTGATACTCTGAAACCTTTTACTTACTCTCAAATCTCAAATGACCTTTGTTACCTAAACCCCGGTAATCGATTATCGCCTAAACCTTTAAATTCTAAGTTTCTTAACACCTCACTGTTACCCTTTGAGATTCCCCAGCTTTAGAACATTTTGTAAATCCACTGAAAACTCTTTATAGAAACCCGCGTTTGAAATCCATTTTGCAACTCTTTTAGGAAACAATAAAGCTGATCAAAGTCCCATTTTATAAAACACGTACTGAAAACTCTGATAAATTAATAAAACTAGTCAGGTTCCCAAAACATCAATTAAGAACTGAAATCTATAATTCTCAAGAACAACTGTAAGCTAACAGTAGAAATAAAACCATCATCTGAGTACCCTGGAAAATTGGCCATACACTCGTACGGAATGCTACATCGTACGAGCAGGGCGAATCTAACTGGCCATACACCTGCATGGAATTCTGCATCGTGCAGGCAGGGCNCATGCGCAGGGCCTACGACCTGCCGTACGCATGCAGGGCCAATATCCTGCCGTACATGTGCAGAGCTAGGGTCTGTCATACACATGCAGGGCCAATAACTGCCGTACGTGCACGCAGGGCCGCCCCCAAAGGGCAAGGCATCCCGACACACGGCCCAAAGCCTATGTGTGTGCCGTGATGGGTCCCAAAGACCTGTGTAACCTGAGAAGCTGAACGAGTACCAATTGGGTGCTCCGAAAACCGTACCAATTCGAAAAGAAATATTTTCCTTTCAATCACCGAAAACCAATTTCCAAAACCTTTTTGATATAACAGAAAATCCATCGAAACCAAAACTCGAGCTTAATATTAAATCATTTCTTAAAGAACCAACGTCATCAAAAACGGATAAGTAAAATCAAATCTTTAATTTTATCCGAGAATAAACTGAATTCTCAAAATTAGTTTCCAAAACCAAATCCATACTAAATCACCTTAACAAACAATAACCTTAAAATCCTGGGAATCCCAATCCTAACCAAAAGTCTCCACCTGGACTCACCGGTCCTCAACAAACCACTAATCCTTACTTAGGCCTCCGTCAATCCTTTAATCCTCGGAAATTCCATTTCTAATTCCGTAACCCCCCTTAACTAGTAATTCGCAACCCAAAACAAACAACACACAAGCCACCAAGTAACTAATTAAACTGAGAAATAAAGGGTCCTAGGTTCACTCACCGTGACCACGCGAAAAGACCGAATTGCCCTTCGTGTCATTCGTGACTCCTTTGCTCGGATTCTAAAATCCGGCAGCATAACGGCATCGGGAATACAATTTCCCAAGCCAAGCGCACCTGTTAAGACCAGACAGTCCAAGAAACAACAACACAGTTCACAACCAAGCCAAACAATCACAAAAACGGGCGGGAACCACCATGCACGGTGGCTGCCCGACCCTCGGAAAACACTCGAAAGGTCCGAGAAGCTCACCCACAAGCTCGGGTGGTTGGCCCGAGGTCGAAAACCAATGAACGGTCGCTGGAACCGTCACACGCAGCGAGTCCCCCGACGGTCAACTGGCGGTGAACGACGGTCAACTGTCAAAAACGAAAGTCGCGTTTAGCTAAAACAAATTACATGGGCACGTAGAGGAGATCGAGGGGATCGATTCTCGAACCTGGGTCGACGGCCAAAAGTGGCCGAAAACTGACGAAACTCGCCGGAAAAGCCGGCGGCACCTCCAACGCCGATTCGCCGTCCACGGCGGTCCAAAGGTGAAATCGAACCCACCAACAGGCTGGGTTCGACGAGGGGAGAAGATCTGGGTGGTCGTTGAACCTCGTCGGCGCCGGAAACACAGAGATCGCCGACGGTGACGCCGACTGCACACTCTCGGATTTCGCGTTCTGGGCTGTTCCACGAGGAGCCGCCACCATGGGAAGGAAGAGGGGGAGCAGCCGAGCATGGCGAGCCGTCGATCAGCCTCAGCCGCCGCCGGACGCGCCCCCACGCGCCGGCGAAAGCTCCAGCTGGGGAGAACACTCGCGAGAAGGAGAGAGGTTTCGGGAGAGAGGAGAGAGAAAATGGCTGTCTGAATTTTCTGGGGTTCTGTGCCCCTTTTAAAAATCCCACTTTTCAAAATTACCAACTTGCCCCTCTCTTCACACGTCCGTAACTTTCAAACCGTAGCTCCGTTCGACGCGTGCTACGTGTCTACGAACTCGTGAGGACGAGACCTTTCCAACGAACCCAAAGTCAACGCGAAAACCTTGCCCGAACAAAAAGTCAACTTTTTGCCCCTTTTAAAAGTTAAACTTTAAAATTCAAAACCTCCAAAACGTTTTACTTTCAAATTAAAATCCTGAAAATCTTTTAAAAACTTTTCAAAACCACTTTGGAAAATGCGGGGTGTTACATCATGGTGATTTAATTGAAATTGGGCGTGATTTTCACCTTTAGGGACAATTTATTGAGGTTTAGAATAGTTAATTTGAAGAAAATCGAGGAAATGGTGAGTTTGGGGTGAAATTGGGCACTTATGGGTTGTCGAAACAACACTCGGACAACCCTAGGTCAAGTTAGGTAGAATAGAGATTATTTGGGGAAATTATCAGATAAAAAAAAGAGCTAGTGATGTTGGATTTTGAGTCGAGAAAGAAATTAAGTTGGGTTATAGTTTGAATATAAATTTGTGGAGCGTAAGGCCTAGAACGTGCACTTGTGTTTTCACGACCTTGAATTGAATAGTATTCTAACGCCTTGTCATTCTCGTGTTAGGCGACACTCCCGAGTCCAGAGATGATCCAGCCAGAGACCAAAGCTAGGCTATCTCTGTGAGTGGACACTTGTTTATAAATTTCATGATTTAATTCATATTTATATTTTGAGTTTTAATTGAGTTTTATTAATTGATAAATATTATTTGATTCTTGAGCATGGTTTGAGGATTAATGCATGGAAATAGATTTGATGTGCTTGGGAACTATTTTTTATGATGATTTATTCGAACCGTTAGATCTTGGAAACGTTTTGATCTCTCAAGTAAACATATGTGGTTTATTCATATCTTGAAATATTAGAGGTTTTGTTATTGAAAAAGATTTTATAGTTGTTGGTTTAATGATTTCACAATATTGGAAAGGCTATATGTTTTTATGGGTGAAAAGAGATTTATGGGAAATGATTTCAAACCACCCTATTCAGTATCTCTCCAGGTTATCAGATTTTATAGGTCTTTGGGACCTATCACGGCACACACGTAGGCTTTGGGCCATGTGCCGGGATGCCTTGCCCTTTGGGGGTGACCCTGCGTGCACGTATGGCAGTTGTTGGCCCTGCATGTGTATGACAGACTCCGACTCTGCACATGTACGGCAGGATTATTGGCCCTGCATGCATACGGCAGGTTGTGGGCCCTGCGCATGTACGGCAGGATTATTGGCCCTGCATGCATATGACAGGTTGTGGGCCCTGCGCATGTACGGCAGGATTTATGGATATTGGATTGGGTGAGACATTTCTTTGTCAAAACAGTTTACAAGATAATTCTTGGTTGATATAAATTTCAGTTCTTATTTTATATTTTGGGAGCTTGACCAGTTTTATTGATTTATCGGAGTTTTCAAAATGGATTTCAGACGCAGATTTTTACACAGAGCTTTCAGTGGATTTTATGAAAGGGATTTAAAACTGGGGGATTTAAAGAGAGTGTTCGTGAGGTCTTAATGCTCAGTTATTTCTTTGGTTTGCTGTAATAACGCATTTTTATAATTTAAGTTTAAACGCTTGTTACTTTCGTCCACTCACTGAGTTTTCTCACTAATTTACCTTTATGGTTGTCTTTAAATTTTCCCCCCAGGTTGTAGCGGTGGAGCGGTCGGGCCAAAGACGTCGAGGCAGCCTAGTGTACTTTTATAACTTGGAGGAACTAGTTATCTTTGTAAATTTTAGTTCCTTAGTTAAATTTGTAGTACCCCTCTGAAAATCTAGTTGAAAACTTAATTAGTTGGTTTGAATTTGTTGGGTCAGAGACCCCTTTTGTTGTGGTAAAGGAGCTGTTGTTTAGAAGTGCTTTTGCAGGTCTTACTGGAGAAAAGGTTAGTCCAATTTCAGGGGAGGTTCTGCCGAATTTTCGGTAGGATTTTCCTTGATATTGGATTCCCACAGGATCACTCCGAGTTCCAAGTTGGAATTCAGGGACGGTCCTGTCATTAATCCCTTTACATGTCATCTACTTTTATCAACTGATATGTTAAATTATCCATTTAAGTAACAAAATATAATCTACTGATAACTAAACATAACTTATATCCAACTTAACTTATTTTCCCAAGTTAGACCCGACACTCCCTCACATAAATGACTCAACATACCCTCTCTCATAGACTGACTCCTTCTCTCTCACAGAAGACCTCACTCCTCTCTCACAGAACTCACTTGCGCACCCATCATTGAGAAGGAGTTTGGTAGTTGATCTCACTACCAAACTTCTTCTCTCTCATCCTCATGTGGCGCCGGTGACCTTGCTGTTGCGTAGGTGCCACGTGTACTAGAGATTACGACGAACTGGATCCATATTTCCTATGTCCCCTTCTCCCTATTTCCTATGTTGACAGGACCCTTCCCGAGTTCCACCCCTGAACTCGGGGTGATCCTGTGGGAATCCAATGTCAAGGAAAATCCTACCGAAAATTCGGCAGAACCTCCCCTGAAATTGGACTAACCCTGGATTACTTTCCTTAGAAAACCTGTAAATCACACTTCTAATCCAGCTTCCCTACCACAAACAAGGGTCTCCGACCCAAATTCTTAACAAAAAGGAAATAAGATAGTGTTCGCACTAATCACATTGATGTTTATACCGCGGTAGTCCAACTACTATAAATAGTAAAATTAGATAATACGTTAGGGGGGAAGATTACAAGTTTCTACAGTCTACGGAAT
The DNA here is from genome assembly GCA_003254885.1 of Purshia tridentata. Taxonomy (NCBI): domain Eukaryota; kingdom Viridiplantae; phylum Streptophyta; class Magnoliopsida; order Rosales; family Rosaceae; genus Purshia; species Purshia tridentata. Next base: position 16,320 of record QANT01005987.1, on the reverse strand, counting down.
CCTCGACGTGCCTCCTGCTCGACCGCTCCACCGCAGTTACCTGGGGGAATTTTAAAAGAAAACCAGAAGAGGTAAACGTGAGACAACCCAGTGAGTGGACAAAAATAAAATAATTTTTACAATTAATCGAAAAATTTACATAAGGATCGCACAATTTTTTTTGCATAAAAACCCCCAGTTTCTGAAATCACTTTCATAAAATCCATTGAAAACTCTATGAATAAATCCATACTTTAAAATTCATTTTGAGATTTTCTGGAAAATCAATAAAACTAATTAACTTACTGAATATCACTTTAGAATTTCGCACCCAACAGTCACCTTTCATAAAATCCATTGAAAATTCGATGAATAAATCTATACTTTAAAATTCATTTTGAGATTTTCTGGAAAATCAATAAAACCAATTAAGTTACTAAATATCACTTAAGAATTTCACACCCAACAGTCACCCACTGAACCTGCCGTACATGCGCAGGGCCTACGACCTGCCGTACGCATGCAGGGCCAATATTTCCTGCCGTACATGCGCAGGGCCTACAACCTGCCGTACGCATGCAGGGCCCATATCCTGCCGTACATGTGCAGAGCCAGGGTCTGTCATACACATGCAGGGCCAATATCCTGCCGTACGTGCACGCAGGGCCGCCCCCAAAGGGCAAAGCATCCCGACACACGGCCCAAAGCCTATGTGTGTGCCGTGATGGGTCCCAAAGACCTATTAGAGCTGATCACCTGAAGGGTACTGCGAAGGGTGGTTTGAAAATCCTTTTTTCCATAAATCTCTTTTTGCCCCCAAAAATATATAATCTTTCCAGACCGGGAAACCATTAACCAACAACTATAAAATTCCTTTTTCGATAACCAAACCTTTAATATTTCAAAATTAATCTTTCCAGACCGGGAAACCATCAACCAACAATTATAAAATCCTTTTTCGAAAACCAACCTTTAATATTTCAATACACAAATAAACCAAATCCGTTTACTTGAGAAACCAAAACATTCCCAAAATCTAACAGTTCGAATAAATCGTCAAGAAAAATAGTTATCAAGCACCTCAATTTATTTCCAAGCATTAATTCTCTAACCATGCTCGAGAATCAATAATATTTCTCAATTAATAAAATTCAATTGAAACTCAATTAAATATAAATACGAACTAAATCATGAATTTCATAAACCAAGTTTAAGAAACGAAGTCCACTCACAGAGATAGCCTAGCCTTGGTCTCCGAATGGATCGTCGTGATCGTCCTTGGACTCGGGAGTGTCGCCTAACACTATAACGGTAAGGCGTTAGAATAATATTCAATTAAATGACTACAAACTAGAATTTTAGGCTTTTCGCTCCATAATCGTAATTTCAAGCTATGACCCAACCTAATTTCCTTCTCGACTTAAAACCCATGCCACTAGCTTATTTTTATCCGATAATTTTCCCCAATAACCTCCATTACTACAGAATTCGACCGAGGGTCGTCCGAGTGTCGTTTCGACAATCCAACAAATGTCCAACTCCATCTCAATTTCGCTACTCCTCCAATTTCTTCAAACTAACCATTCTAAACACCAATTAACGGTTCCTAAGGATGAAAATTACTAACAATTGCAATTAAATCTCTACGAACACTTTAAATTTCCAAAATTTCCGAAATGAGCATAAGTCTCAATTTCCAACTTTCAATTTCCGTGAAATTCCTCAAACCAGACTTCAATTGAAAGTTCATAAAGATGAAATTTACCCCAAAATGCCCCACAATTTGATTCAATTACAAACACCCATGCAAAACCCGAAATTGGCCTATAATCTCCCAAATTCACACACTTCCAAATTCCTCAAATTCCTCAAATTCAATTCACCAAATCTAGTCCCTAATCACTCTAAATTCGTGTCTTATCCTTCAATTGCACAAAATAACCATCAATTTCACTTAATCAAGTCAAACCCGAAATGGGTCTCCAACCCCCAAAGTTTCAATCCTATAAAATACTCGAAATTGAACAGCCAAATGAGAGGGAAAAGAAAGCCCATACCTAGTGGAGAAAAACCCACCAAAAACTTTGAAGATTGGAGCTCGGAGGAGGCCGAAACCAAGGGAGGAAGATCAGCGGACCTGCTTGGGTCAGCAACAGTGCGAAGCCTTTACAGGTTTCAATACTCAACAAATCAATCTGATTTTTGGAGGGTAGAAACTAGACACATAAAGGAACATTTCTCTAGTTTTGAGTTTTCTCATTTGGAGCTGAGAAATGGGTCGTATTTCACTCACAAAGAGGAACAGAGGAGTGAAAATGAGAGAACACAGGAGAGAGAGAGAGAAAGGGGCTGGGCAGCTCGGGAGGAGGCTGGGTGGGGGTCGCCGGTGGCTGGGCAGGTCGGCGGTGGCCGGAAACGGCGGCGTCGCGCAGGGGAGAGAGAGTGTGGGGGGTCGGGTTGGCTGGCTTCTCCTTCCAGCCTGCGCGTGGAGAGGGGGGTGAAATAGGCAGAAATGGAATATTCTAGAATTTTCTGGAATATTTAATACCATTTCCTCAAAATTACAAGTTTGCCCCTCTCTTCACACGTTCGTAACTTTCAAACCGTAGCTCCGTTCGATGCGTGCTACGTGTCTACGAATTCGTGGAGTCGAGCTCTACACAACCACATCCAAGTCAACTCTAAACTCCGAGTAATTTAAAAAGTCAACCTTGAGCTCTTTTATCACGTTCATAACTTTTTAACCGGGGTTCTAAATAACCATGCCGCGTGTCTATGAACTCGTGAGCTCAAGACCTTCCTAACGGACCCAAAGTCAAAGCTAAAATCTTACTAGAATCAAAAGTCAACATTGGGCCCTATAATAGTGTACTTAAAAGGTACGGGTCGTTACATCACAGGCATTAAATGGGGGTAAGGCAAAGCGAATAAGCCATAAATGTAAAGCATAAAGGTACCTTCGGGGTGTCAAGCCCAATAATTGCACCCGTAGGCGTGCTCGGCTCAGAAGAGGATGAGTCGAGGAGGGTCGATCCGCTCCGAGCAAGGCTTGGATTCGTGGCGAATCCAAGTAGCTGTTGGTTCTCTCTGTCAATGCTCAGCTCGGAAGGGACACTGGCTTCCGATCCGAACACAAGGAGGATGACAGGATGGTCACAAGAGCAATGCTTGACGGAAAGTGCTCGAGACAATACGTTCAGATCTGAACTAAGGATTCGATCCGAACATTGATACTTTCTGGCCTCTGCCCGCCAAAACATCGCAGGTACACTTCGTTCGGATCAGATCGACCAATAGGATTCGATCTGGAACAGTCATCTGAACTGACCGTTGACTGGGGTGGTGAGGCTGAACTCGGATGCAAGACTCCACGTGGCCCAGAGATATTGACCATTGACTTTGGAGGGGAAGTTATTCCCAAAAAAAGGCATATCTTGTTTTTAGGTAAGGCATTTTACAAAGGAGATACTGCCAAATTTTCGGTAGGATCGAGGCCCATATCTTGAGATGTGGAGTCCTCATAAGGTCATCTCGGGTTAAACTCCGAGGCAGTCCTATCACCAACCACAAAGATAAAGTTGAATTAAATGATCTTTTCTTCCCTCTTCTCCATTGATAAACCTAAATGGTTTGTTAACAATGTCCGCATCAACAAAGGACTATGCCCAATGTATTCATTGGTGGAAACCACATTGGTGGATGTGATAGTAGGATTTAAATCCCTTAACTATGATGTTATTAATTTAATTGCATTTGTCACCCACACAAGCTTTTTGTCTTATAGAATAGAATGTATTTGATATTGTTTTGCAGAAACAACGGCCCTGCACAAGGAAGGAAAGCTAGTCCCTCTCTTGAATCAAGTTGGAGATGTTGCTAAAACGTCTTAGAGGAGTGGTGTTATTGATTGTGCTTAACCATCACCTTGGTAACAACACTTTATTATTAGTGTTTGACATTGATAACTTGATACAGTGATTTTTATTTATGGATGAAGAAGTCGAATCATGTTGGTGTGAATTTCTAATAAACGAAGTTGACAGGACCCTCCCCGAATTCCACCCTTGAACTCGGGGTGATCCTGCGGGAATCCAATGTCAAGGAAAATCCTACCGAAAATTCGGCAGAACCTCCCCTGAAATTGGACTAACTCTTACTTAGAAACCTGTAAAATATACTTCTAAACCAGCTCCCCTACCCCAAACAAGGGTCTCCGACCCAAAATCATAACAAAAGGGAAACTAAGATAATATTTGTGCTAATAAAAGTGGCATTTACACCGTTGTAGTCCAACCACTGTAAATAGTGTAACTAAATAAGAACATCAGAGGAGAATTTACAAGCTTCCAAAATCTATGAAATCCTCGACGTATCTCCTGCTCGACCGCACCACGGCAGTTACCTGGGGGAAATTTTAAAAGAAAACAACACAAAGGAAAAGTAAGACAACCTAGTGAGTGGACAAAAAAAAAAGAACTTTTATCATTAACTAAAAAAAATTTTACACAAGAACCTCACAAAACTTTCCAGGAAAACCCCCAGTTTTAAAAATGGATTTAAGAATTTTCTTTAACAAATCATTTACCATAACTAGTAAAAATACTTTGCGATTTCTCATTTTAAAAGAACGAAAATTTCATCATACAAAACCCCAAGGTTTCCCGTATAAGCAAAATCTTAAAATTTAAATCAAATATTTCACTCGCTCCCAAATTCCCCGTATAGCCTGCCGTACATGCGCAGGGCCCATAGCCTGCCATACGCATGCAGGGCGATATCCTGTCGTACATGTGCAGAGCCGGAGTCTGTCATACACATGCAGGGCCAACAACCTGCCGTACGTGCACGCAGGGCCGCCCCCAAAGGGCAAAGCATCTCGGCACACTGCCCAAAGCCTATGTGTGTGCCGTGATGGGTCCCAAAGACCTATATAATTCCAATGTCCAGAACGGGTACTAAAGGGGTGCTTAATAAAATCCAAAACCATCCGTCCTCCATCATTCACATTGAAATTGAATAATTTATTTGAAAACTTTCTTAAAATTTTGGCGAAATCGATAATTGTTCCAGAAAACTTACTTTAAATTGTTTTCACAGAATCTCAATCATAATTTGATAAAAATAACTATCAACCCGTAAACTCATTTAATAGCACTCCAAATCCCAAAATCAATATTGCTAATTGAAATTCATGACTAAGCAAAGCATAAGAAAATAAATTCAATTTAAAAACTTGAGAAACTTAAATAAGACGAAGTCCACTCACTGTCAAGGAGTCTAGTCTCGTCGCTCGGCTAGGTCGCCCTCAATCTCAGGTGTAGTCTCTATGAGAAAAAGGTAAATACACTATTAGTTCCCTCATTTAAAGTGTCCGTCTACGACTATAATTTGGGGTTTCGTTAACCTCGGTCTTTTCTATACAACCCAAGTTAATAACTCGCTAAATAAAGTCTAAAATCAACAATGATTTCTAAATTTCACGATTAGAGGGTCGGACTAATCTCAACCCCAAACAAAGTGGTGCTTTCAACCCCAATTTCACAATTCCCGCCTTTTCTTTCGGACCCATCAATCCAAACTTCGGATTAGGTTTCTAAACGATGGAAATTGGCTAAAACATCACTAAATTATGCCAAATCCCCAATTTTTCGAACAACCACCCGAAGTAGCCAAGCCTCATCGACCAATTCCCAATTTCTTCCATTTTTCCTTAAAGCCCAAGGTTCTAAGCCAAAATTAATACGTCCTAAGGTTGGAAATCAGTAAATCCGACTACAATTTCACCCTAAGCCACAAATTTCAGATTTTCCAATTTGGGGTTTACATCTCAAATTTTTCTCATGTCTAAATTAGTTCAATTTGACAGCCCAAATCCAAGAGAAAGTAAATGATGGAAGAATGAGGGAGGAAACCCACCTAAATGGGCAGAAGAGGCGCCGGAAAAACTGGCCGGAAAAGCTGGTATAGCAGCGGCTTGTGGTGTCCTTTCCAAGCAGCAGCGCGCGCAGGGGTTGGGGGTCGGCGTCGTGGGTCGTGGCGGGCTGGCGTCGGCGGAAGGAGGTTTGTCGGCGGCTGGGTGTTGGTTGGAGACAGCTGGACGGGAGGGGAAGGTTGGTAGGTTGTTGGGTCAAGCATTTGAGATGGTTTGACATGTACTATTATTGTGGCATATTTGAATTCTCTTTCTTGTCATTTTCAACATCCATGTGACACGTTAAACAGATGGGCTATTCATACTTGCATCATTTGCCGTATATAAAATTTTTCATAATTATATCTTGTATATTGCAATTTAATGTTGCAAACATTACATGCTTATGTTTGCTATTAAGAGAAAAGCTCATAATTGTGATATGTCAAAGAAAGAGAGAGAGAGAGAAAGAGAGAAAGCAATGCAAGGCTATTCCTCCGCTAAAGAAAAAGCTTTCAATGCTGCTCAATATATCTTCCTTTTCCAAAGTTATATATATATATTTTTGTTTATTTGAAAGCTTTTGTTTAGTTCTTTTAACTCTGAAATTTGAGACGTAAAAATTTGGGAAAAAATATTAGGATTTTTATAAAGGGCAAGAAATTAAAATGGACTAATGTCTTTAGGCCATGCTTGTTTTTNAGGCCATGCTTTTTTTTTTTTTTTTTTTGGGTCTGAAACTTAGCCCATATTTGGTGCAACATCTAGAATTTTGGACTGGACTCAAATACTGGAATGAAGTCCCAAATAGCTTAGAACTAATAACCCAAGCTCATTAGATGGGACACGATTGCCCAACATCTCCTCTGTGCTTGCAGTAGTGTCTCATCATCTCCATCTCCATCTCCATCAATATCGTCATCGTCATCTGTGTTTATTCTTGAACAGGTGCATTCTCTCTCTCTATCGCTCTCTTTGGTTTGCTATAGTATTCTTCCTTTTTCTCATACTAGGTAATTTCATAGTTTGGGATTCAATTTCATGGCTATTTTAAACTATGATTCTAGTACGTACTCACCGATTAAAAATATTATTCTATTCCATTCTAATACTTTGCACGGGTTTGGAATCTTATCTTGTTCTTACAATTTAAGTGTTTTTAGTTTTGGAGTTTGTACTATTATTAACATTTTATCTTTATAAATTGTGGGAAGTTTTAGAATTAATTGAATTGCGTAATCTTTTATTTTACATAGATGTTATTGAGATTCACCATTTCATCCTGTAGAATGTTTTACTTTTAGTTCTAATTTATGTATTCAAATGTATGTAATGTATACCCAAGTTTAAACTAACAAAGAAAGTTAAAAGCTCTTTTTTTTTTTTTTTTTTTTNAAAGAAAGTTAAAAGCTCTTTTTTTTTTTTTTGGTGTGTGTGTGTGTGGGGCATTTTGTTATTGGTTTCAGCTGCTTTAGCATACTGAGTATGAAGTGATTTGATGTAGTAGCATCTATTGTAGGCTTTCCAAGATTTAGTAATTTTTTTAGTAACTTTCTAGTTTTTGTTTACTAGTTTATATAGAGCTTAGTTTCCTGATAGGTAAATTCATAAAAAGTACATTCTAGAGCCCTTTATACAAGAAAAAAAAAACCAACCTAAAAAGTTGGAATAATAAATAAGTCCACTTTGTACAATCAGCTTCTCGACCATCAATGTTGCCAATTCGTTGCCGTTTCGCTACTTCTTGAGCTTCTGCCTCCATTTTTGTAATTTCTTGCTGAACATCGAAGCTAGAAGATGACCCAGGTATGTTTATGGTCTCGACCTCAATCTCCGGCCCAGCAACCCAAGTGGGTTCTTTCTTGTTAGGGTTCTGGCCGTCATCTAAGTTGAAAAGGGACCAGAGCGAGCTCTAGCCCTAATGTCACAGGACTTCCTTAGGGGCTCAAAGTTGGGTAGATAAATTGCTTGCTAGGATTGATTTTGGTTTTTGATTGGCGTGTTTAATTTTTGTTCGTAGATAATGAAGAGTGAATATGGTATGGACAGTTGGGTTTAAATCCTTTTAGTATTTCTTGTATGTTGATTAGATATGAACTTTGATGAAATTCTATTACATGTCTTCTTAATTTGATTTGTAGTTCTCTACTTATTTGATCTCTCTGAACTTGATTATGTTTCATTCTTTTGTAATTTTTTTTGTATATTGGTACTTTGCTTTGTTGCTTTGAATTTTAATGATTTATGTGATGATATTTGTGTAGAATATGCAAGTACTTTGATTTATGCAATGCTTTTAAAGAAATTATGGTTGTTTTGGTAAAAAAAAAAAAAAAAAATTAGTTGTGATTTTTATGCCACCCCAAAATTGATCCCATACCATCTCGATCTTAGTGGGTTTGGAATTATTTCGATTCAATCCTTAAAAAAGGGAATCCCATCCCATCTCATACTAGCTACCAATATTTGGTTTGGGATAGGTAAGTGATTCAATCCTTAAAAAAGGCAATCCCATCCCATCTCGTACTAGCTACCAATATTTGGTTTGGGATGGGTAAGTGGTTCATCTCGTTCCATCCCATCTTGTGGCCAGCCCTATTAAAAAGTTTCTAAAAGTCATTGAAAGTATATAAACTCTACAAAATTCTGTCTCTTAACAAAAGTATGCAAAAGTTTTTTAATGTCATGATTGAATATTGTTTTCCTAGTAAATTC
>QANT01005986.1:0-12214 GCA_003254885.1 Purshia tridentata | reverse complement strand
GTACTCATACGGCAATTTAAATCCACTTTTAAGTTTATAAACAAGTCCACTCACAGAGATAGCCTAGCTTTGGTCTCCGGCTGGATCGTCTCGAGCCTCGGGAGTATCGCCTAAAATAAGAATAGCTTTCGTTAGGATAAACTTCCAAATAATAATTGAAAAACTAGAGTGTATGAGTTCTAGGCCTTTCGCTTCATAATGCTAAATTCAACCCATAACCCAACTAAATTTCCTTCTCGACTCAAAATCCCACGCCACTAGTTCATTTTTTTTTTTAATCCGGTAATTTCCCCCAATTATTCTCCTTTACTATCTGACTCAACCAACGATCAAACGAGTGTCGCTTTGAAATCCAGTAAGTGTCCAACTTCACCTCAAAGTCACTATTTCTCCAATTTTCTTCACACTAACCACTATAAACCTCAATAATTTTCTAAATTTCTCGTTCCAAACTTCGATTAGAGGTTTCTAATGACGAAAATTACCTAAAACACCCAACAATTTGATTCCATTTCAAACACCCATGCTAAACCCGAAATTAGCCTCAAATCCCCAATTTCAATCTCTCACAATTTCTCAAAATTGAACAACTATATTATAGGGGAAGGAAAACCCATGAAAGGAGGGAGGAAACTCACCAAAAACTTGGGCCAATCGTGGCCGGAAACAGCCGGAATCGACGGAGAGAACTCGCGGCCAAAACTGGATTTTTCCGAGCTTTTCACTGCACGGGGAGGCGACGGCTGGCGAGGGAAGGCTTGGGGAGGGACGGTCGGCGACTGGGGAGTGCTTCTCGGCCGTCCCGTCGTCTGGTGTCGCCGGACTTAGCTGGAGCTGGAAGCTCCAGCTGCGCACGCAGGGGAGAGAGATCGGGAGAGAGGGAGAGGGAGGGGCTGGGGGCGTCGGGAGGTAGCTGGCCGGCGACTGGCGACATCGCCGGCAGGTCTGGGTGGCCGGAGATGGGCTGGGGGGTCGCGCAAGGGGAGAGGGGAAGAATCCTTGTCGGGCTGGGGGGTTTGCGCGAGAAATAAAGGGAGAGAGAGAGAGAGAGAGAATTCCAGAATTTTNGAAAATTCCAGAATTTTCTGGAATTCTAAAAGCCATTTTGCCCAAAATTACAGGTTTGCCCCTCACTTTGAACCTCCGTATTTCACAAACCGTAGCTCCAAACGACGCATGCTACGTGTCTACGAATTCGTGAAGTCGAGCTCTACGAAACTATGTCCCAGTCAACTCTAAACTCCAAATAATTTAAAAAGTCAACCTTGAGCTCTTTTATCACGTTCATAACTTTTTAACCGTAACTCTAAATCACCCATGCCGCATGTCTATGAACTCGTGAGCTCGAGACCTTCCTAACGGACCCAAGGTCAAAGCTAAAATCTTGTTAGAACCAAAAGTCAACATTGGGCCCTATTATAATTCACTTAAAAGGTGCGGGTCGTTACATGTTATCTTAGCCATAGGTTACCAAACACAAAAAACCACATGCATGAAACAAAATGAATACCATTGTCAATAACAAACAAACACCCATTATTACACAAAAAAACCATAAAATCTCTCCAAAATCAAGAAATAGGTGTGATCATACCTACACAATAGGTGTCTCAGGGCCACGAAGCCAGGGCCGGCCCGGAGGCTAGGCGGGCTGGGCGATCCATGCCGCGTGTCTATGAACTCGTGAGCTCGAGAGCTTCCTAACGGACCCAAGGTCAAAGTTAAAATCTTGTTAGAACCAAAAGTCAACATTGGGCCCTATTATAATTCACTTAAAAGGTGCGGGTCGTTACAATCTCCCCCCGTTAAAGAAATTTCGTCCTCGAAATTTTACGCACGTGGTGGTAATCTAGTTCTCAAGTTCTTTAATTTCTTCCTTTGCTCTTCACAACTATAAGCCACCACGCTTCCGCTGCACTACTCTTATTATTAAAAAAAATCCCACTTTATTCACCAACAATTTTCTTAAACTCCCCTTAGTGTTTCTTCTTAATAACACTGTTCCACACTAACTACGCCATCTCGCACGCTCTCACTGCAAATAAGATATTCTTACGTAAGTCCATTACCTTAAATCCATCCCCTTCAATCACTTAATCACTCTTATTCTCAATTATTTCATCCACTTCATCCTAATTAGAATTTCCCATTAGCCTCCCTTACTATCCCACCATCGATATCACACTTATCTCCCCCAACTATTACTTAGGATCTTACTAAATTCTCTAATTTACTTTAGATTATACTTAAGCTTTTCTGACGTCAACTCAGCAAGTCTAAATGAAACAATGAAGTATGTAACTAGCAAGGTATAGGCCTTTTATCCAAATAGAACACGTACCCAAAATGACGTCCGGTGAAACTGATGCTTGCTGTTGGGTCATGGTAAAAACTTTGCCTTAAGTTCTAGAACGTCCTCTATGTTGTCTTCCGCCTCTAACAGGGTGACTAGACTGGGTGCCACTGCTAGTTGTACCATCTCCACTCTGTGTCACTCCATGACTATTACTCCGAACTCCAAAAGTTTGCTTCGTCTGTACAGCTGATCCCGAAGCTTCACCTTCTCCATGGTACAACATCGGGCAGTCTTTTCTGTAGTGCCCCATCTGACCACAATAGAAGCATCTTTCCATAGTACTTATTAGGCAAGGCCCTTCATAACGTCTGTTACAAGTCTCACAAACCGGATATCTGTGAGCGCCAACTCTAGCGGATCGTTGTCTTTCCGAGAAATCCGAGATACTAGCACTACCAGAAATAGATTGATCTCCAGTTTGATGACTATATCCTGAACTTTGCCTGCTACCAACATCATGTTGGTAACCTCGAAATCCACCACTTCCCGAAGATCTAGAACTAAACTGTTCTTTTTGGATGGTCCTTGACTAGGACTACCTATTATTGTGCTCTGATAATAACGGCGTCTCATCCCACCTCTGTTTCCTTCTGTAAGAGACCTTTCAACCTTCATGGCGGCCTCTCTCAAGCTACTATAGCTGGTATGCATAGCAGCTGCAACTGTCGTACGAATTTCTTCTCTTAACCCATCCTCAAATCTAGAGCACTTCTCTTCTTCATCCGTCTCAAGATGCGGGCAAAATCTAGAAAACTCTATAAATTTCCTCTCATACTCTGCCACTGTCATGGGTCGTTACAATCTCCCCCCGTTAAAAAAAATTTCGTCCTCAAAATTTTACACACGTGGTGGTAATCTAGTTTTCAACTTCCTTCATTTCTTCCTCTGCTCTGATACCAAATTGACAGGACCCACCCGAATTCCACCCTGGAACCCGGAGTGATCCTGCGGGCATCCAATATCAAGGAAAATCCTACCGAAATTTCGGCAGAACCTCCCCTGAAATTGGACGAACCCTTTTCTCATCACAGTAGACCCGAGGATAATAATGTTCATAAAAAGCACTTCTAAACCTATCCCAAGTAATCTCATCCGCGGTTAGCCTTTCTTTTTCTGTTTCCCACCAAAAATATGCATCACCGTCAAGCAAGAATGGGGCCAATACTATCTTTTCTTCATCCGGACACCTCATGACCTCAAAAATTCTCTCTAGTCTCACTATCTAGTCATTAGCTACTCCAGAATCCGTCGTTCCTTTAAAAACTGTAGCCCCAAGTCTATGGGCTCGTTCAATACAATAATCCCCTTCTGTAGGTCCACGAGTACGTACTAAATTAGTCATCGCCTCAACTAAACGATCTACGGACTGAGCGAAACCTTGTGCAGTCTCGGCTGCACCTCATTAACCCTATGGTGGTCCCCCGGCGGTCGGCCACGTCGAGGAGGCATATTTCCCATAAAAACCAAGAATTTCTTAGAAACAAGGATGCACACTCCGTACAAAGCTAAAGGAATCCTTAACCTAGGCTCTGATACCAAATACATTTCTAAATTAAATAAATCACAGCTCAAGTAACTCAAAATATAACTATGAAGTAAATCATTAAATTCATAAAAGTAGTTTAGGAAACGAAGTCCACTCACAGAGATAGCCTGAGCCTAGCCTTGGTCTCCAAATGGATCGTGATCGTCGCGATCGTCCTTGGACGCGAGAGTGTCGCCTAACACGATAACGGTAGGGCGTTAGAATAATATTCAATTTAATAACTACAAACTAGAATTTTAGGCTCCTCGCTCCATAATCCAAATTTCAAGCTATAAACCAACTTAATTTCCTTCTCGACTCAAAACCCATGCCACTAGCCTATTTTACCCGATAATTTCCTCAATAAACTTCCATTTTACCAACTTGACCGAGGATCGTCCGGGTGTCGTTTCGACAACCCAAAAAGCGTCCAATCTCGCCCCAAACTCACCATTTCTCCGATTTCCTTCAAACCAATTATTTTAAACCTCAATAGATCGTTCCTAAAGACGAAAATCACGCCCAATTATATTTAAATCATCATAAACACTTTAGATTTCTAGAAATCCCGAAATGGGCATAAGCACCAATTATCAAACTTCAAATTTCCTCCATAATTTTTCCTAAATTTCTCGTTCCAACTTCGATTAAAGGTTTCTAATGACGGAAATTTACTAAAACACCCAACAATTTGGTTTAATTTCCAATACCCATGCAAAACCCGAAATGGCATAACCCCCAAAATCTCACACTTCCAAATTCTTCAAATTCCTCAATTTCAATCCACCCATCTAGTCCCTAATCACCCCTAATTCGTATCTTATCCTTCAATTGCACAAAATAACTATTAATTTCACCCAAACATAGCTAAAACCGAAATGGGTCTCAAACCCCCAAAGTTTCAATCCTATAAAATACTCGAAATTGAACAACCAAATTAGAGGGAAAAGAAAGCCCATACCTAGTGGAGAAAAACCCACCAAAAACCTTGAAGATTGGAGCTCAAAGGAGGCCGAAACCAAGGGAGGAAAATCAGCGGACCTGCTTGAGTCAGCAACAGTGCGAAGCCTCTACAGGTCTCAATACTCAACGAATCGATCTGATTTTTGGAGGGTAGAAACTAGACACATAAAGGAACATTTCTCTAGTTTTGAGTTTCCTCATTTGAAGCTCAGAAATGGGTCGTATTTCACTCACAAAGAGGAACAGAGGAGAGCACGAGAGAGAGAGAAGAGAAGTGTGCGGGAGAGAGGGGAGAGGGAGGGGCTGGGCAGCACGGGAGGAGGCTGGGTGGGGGTCGCCGGTGGCTGGGCAGGTCGGAGGTGGCCGGAAACGGCGGCGTCGCGCAGGGGAGAGAGAGTGTGGGGGTCGGGTTGGCTGGCTTCTCCTCCCAGCCTGCGCGTGGAGAGGGGGGTGAAATAGGCAGAAATGGAATATTCCAGAATTTTCTGGAATATTTAATCCCATTTCCTCAAAATCACAAGTTTGCCCCTCTCTTCACACGTTCATAACTTTCAAACCGTAGCTCCGTTCGACGCGTGCTACGTGTCTACGAATTTGTGGAGTCGAGCTCTACACAACCATGTCCAAGTCAACTCTAAACTCCGAGTAATTTAAAAAGTCAACCTTGAGCTCTTTTATCACGTTCATAACTTTTTAACCGGGGTTCTAAATAACCCATGCCGCATGTCTATGAACTCGTGAGCTCAAGACCTCCCTACGGACCCAAAGTCAAAGCTAAAATCTTACTAGAATCGAAAGTCAACATTGGGCCCTATAATAGTGTACTTAAAAGGTACGGGTCGTTACACCTTATTAGACACTTTTTGGCGTCGGAAACAACTCTTGAACGAACCCAGCTATGGTTTGTGGTGCATATGATTTATTCGAGTAAAGATGACGGATTATTAAGTTGGGTATTGATGGATTTCGAGCTCAGAGTGTTTTAGAATAGAATTGGGTATATGGGCTCTAAGAGAAATTAGAGATTTTAACCGTAAGAAACTTAAAGGGTTGGGGCCCAAATTCGTACGTTTGAGTTATCTTTGAGCCAAGTATAATTATGTATCTTATTTCTCTAATTGTAGGCGACAACCCCGAAACTTAAGGCCATCCGACCGAGTATCAAGGCTAGGCTTCCTCACTGTGAGTGGACTCTTGTTTTATAAATTTTTTTTGCATATTATATGATTTAATTCATCTCTTGATTTTATTGAGTACGAGTTAAAGATTTATGATGGAAACTTAACTCTGTAAGTATTTTACTGAACTCCACGTTTTAAATGTTATTGGTTATTTGAGTGTGCTTTGAGTTTGATGCATGAAAAAAGATTTAATGCATGTTTTCATTATTTTCATGATGAGTATTTTGAGCCATTGGATCTTGAAAAGGATTTGATTTCTCAATTAAGCATTTATGGTTTATTTGTACCTTGAATTATTGGAGGGTTGGTTTATTGAAAGAGATTTTTGGATGTTGATTAATGATTTTAAAGTTTGGGATTTGTTAAATATTTTATATGATTGGGAAAAAGATTTGTGAAAGTTTATGATTTCAAACTACACTTTTCAGTACTTTTTGAGTTTACAGGTTGGATAGGTCTTTAGGACCCATAACAATACATACATAGGCTTTGAGTAATGTGTCGAGATGCTTAGACCTTTGGGGGCAGACTCTGCATGCACGTATGACAGGACTCTGCATGTGTATGATAGAACACCAGCTCTGTATATGTATGACAAGTATTTGACTCTGCATCGGTACGACATAACACCAGCTTTGCAGATCTATGATAAAAATCTCTGGGTATTTGATTTGAGCGTTAGCTTTATTTAAAGATTCATTTTATAAAGTCAGTTGGCACTTTGTTTTATTGTGATTACTCTTATAATTTGATTTACTTGATATGAAATTCTTTTGAGATTGTGTGAAAACGTTTTAAAAGAGTGATTGTGAGGTCTTGAGCAAGCTTGAATTTGAACGATATGAACGCTTAAGTTCTTTCCAAACACTTATCCTTGTTTATGTCTACTCACTAAGTTACCTCACCAGTTTTCCCTTCTTTTGTTGTTTTAAATTTCTCCTCAGGTTATAGCGATGAAACGGTCAAGCACCAGAAATTTTGAGGCAGCTTTTCACACTTTTGTGACCTTGTAGGACTAGTGATCTGTTGTGAATCCATTGCTGTTGACAATCTTGTAGTATGCCTTTGATAACCTAAGTTAGACCTTAAAATAGTGGATTTGAACTTATTTGGGTCACAGACCCTTTTTGTTGTAGTTGGGAAGTTATTATTGTGCTTAGAAGTGTTCTTAATAGGTTTTTTTAATATGGATTAGCCCAATTTTCAAGGGAAGTTCTACAGAATTTTCAGTAGGTTTTCCTTGATATTGAATTCCTGCATGATCATTTCGGGTTTCAGGGTGGAATTTAGGATCGGTCTTGTCAAAACCTTACACCTCCAACCATTCAATATGAAAAAATCAAAATAAATCAAATTTCAAAGCCGAAAGGAACAAAAAAGTCACAATAATAGGTCGACAATAACAAACGGTAACAACTAAAAATTTCCCCAACAACTTCGTTTATAAAAAACTCATACCAACAAGTGCTCCTTGGGGGGGGGGGGGGGGGAGAGAGAGAGAGAGAGAAACGAGAGGAGGGCAAAAATTGAATTGAACCCATAAATAACTAACAAATTCAAGTTGTTGGGGTTTTATGGGCCAATACCCAACCTAGTGTCAAATCATGCGGGGGTGTATGTTTCACACAGACACATAAAAATCTCGCGTTGCCTAGATTGAATTCTCCAATCTTATAAACATTCCAACAGTCATCTATAGAAAACTTCTCTTCCTCCACCCAAACTCTCGCATTTTTTATACTCCCTAAAAACCCTTAACCCATGGTTGTTTTCGTTTCCTTCTCATTTATCTTGTGAAAATGGTATTGGGTAATATGTTCTGAATATTTTTCATTGATACTGTAGTACAGATATATACAGACCTCTTGGTTAATCATTGTAGTCTACTCCTAACATCTAGCAGCATGTGTAAGGTAACTATTACAATAAGGAAAGAAATCAAATATCTACTACCTAAAATAGAACCCGTAGTTGCCTTTCCTTCCAACACTCCCCCTCAAGTTGGAGAGTGAATATTGAGAACTCCTAACTTGTGTATCATTGATGGGAACATTTCCTTGCCCAACGGTTTTGTGAAGATGTCGGCTAACTGATCGGATGAAGCAATGTACCTAGTGACAATGGAACCATCTTGAATCTTCTCTCTAATGAAGTGACAATCCATCTCAATATGTCTAGTTCGGTCATGGAAGACTGGATTAGCTGCTATATGTAAAGCAGCCATGTTGTCACAATAAAGTAATGAAGGCTTTGGATGTGGTAATTGTAAATCATGTAATAAGCTTCTCAACCAAGTGAGCTCACAACATGTCCCAGTCATAGCTCTGTACTCAGCTTCAGCTGAGGAGAGAGACACGGTTTTTTGTCTCTTCGTTCTCCATGAAATCAATGACTTTCCCAATAACACGCAATAACCAAAAGTGGACCTTCAAGTTACGAGACAACCTGCCCAATCTGAGTCACAATACGCATTAAGTGTCAAGTCATTCTCTATAGAGAAAAAAAGCCTTTGTCCTAGGGCATTCTTCAAATATCTAAGAACACGAAGAGCAGCCCCCAAGTGTGGTTTTCGAGGTTCGTGCATAAATCGACTGAGTACATGAACAACATATGTGATGTTAGGTCGTGTGATAGTAAGGTATATTAATCAGCCTACCAATCTTCTGTAAAAGAAAGGATCCTTAAGCACTTCAACTGAATCAGAAAGCTTTGTTACCTGTTCCATTGGAAAATGAGAGGGTCGAGAGCCCAATAATCCACTATCTTTAAGAATAGCAACTCAATACCCAGAAAGAATTTAAGATCCCCAAGGTCTTTGATGTGAAAACGAGAATGAAGAAACTGTTTGAAAGCCTTGATAGCATATTTCTCATTCCCAATAATCAATATATCATCAACATATATAAGAAGTGCCGTGAAAGATGTACCTTGTTGATAAGTGAAAAGTGAGTAATCGGCTTTAGATTGGACCAAAACTTGCATCTTGGACAGCTGTTGTAAATTTTGCAAACCATTGACGAGATGCTTGCTTAAGACCATACAATGACTTTTTGAGGCGACACACTAAGTTCTCCCCCTGTCGCCGAAGACCAGGAGGGGGTTCATGTAAATTTCTTCATGCAAGTCATCATAAAGGGAGGTATTGTTGATATCAAGCTGATGAAGAGACCAACCACGAGCAGTGGCGACAATGAGAAGGCAGCGAACAGTAAGCATCTTAGCAGTGGGTGAAAATGTATCATGATAATCAATACCCTCAGTTTGAGTAAATCCCTTAGCAGACAAGCTTTTTACAGCTCGATGGAACCATCAGATTTGTGTTTGATCTTGTAAACCCATTTGCATCCAATGGGCTTCTTCCTTGGAGGGGAAAAAGTTAAAGTCCAGGTGGCATTAGCCTCTAATGCAGCAAGTTCGACATGCATGGCTTTCTGCCAGTGGGCATCTGTCATTGCCTCTGTAAAAGAAGACAGCTCCACAACACGACTAGTATTGGCAATATAAGAGAGATGAGATGGTGAAAAGCGGGTATAGGAAACAAAATGAGAAAGTGGATATCGAATACCTGGTGTCGAACCTAGAAAAGAAGACGAATGGTTAGGAGGTAAAGTCACCTGCGAGCAGACAAAATCTTTGAGAAGAACACTAGGCTGCTTCAGACGTTAGAATTGGCGTAAAGGAGGAACTGATGGTGGATCTATGGGTGGAGAATCAAAGGTACTAGCTGGTGGACTAGAGGAAGGTATAGGATAGGCACGAGCAAGAGGACTAGGCGGTGGACTCGAGGTTGGTGGGTCGAAACCATCAAAGGAAGGTAAGAGGGAGTGGCTGGACAGGGTGGGTGATTGAGGTTCTGGTGTATATGTAGTGGGAATGGGAGTTTGCAGAACAACGCATGGACGTGGATGGGGTGATGAAGCAGCAGTGGGCTACTCCGATTGAAAAGGAAATGTGTCTTCGATGAAGTGGACATCTCGATTAGTGAATGTTTTCTAGGTATCCAAATTAAATAATTCATATGCCTTTTGTCTAGCTGGGTAACCCAAAAAAATGCATTTGGTGGCATGAAGGGCAAATTTGGATGAAGGATTGACGGAGGTGGCATATGCAAGACACCCAAAGACGGAGGTGGCGTATTCATAAGATGGAAGTTTACTATAAAGTTTTTCAAAAGGTGTGTGTTTGGAAAGGATTTTGGTGGGCAATCTATTGATAATGTAGGCAGCGGTTAAAATGCTTTCACCCCAAAAATGAACAGGGAGATTGGCTTGAAAAAGTAGTGCCTGTGCAGTTTCTAATAAATGCCTATGTTTGCGCTCAACCACCCCATTTGCTGGGGTGTGTAAACACATGAATGTTGATAGATCACCCTAGTGTCACTGAAAAATTTACGTAAGGAATAAAATTCACCCCCATTGTCTACCCGAGTTTGTTGAATTTTGGAATGGAATTGGGTACAGACAAAAGCAAAAAAAGATTTAAGTATCTCTTGGGTTTCATGTTTGTGACGCATAAGAAAAACCCAAGTATACCGAGTATAATCATCAACCACAGTTAAGAAATAATAAGCCTTTGTTAAAGATGCTATTTTATGTGGCCCCCAAATGTCACAATGAATAAGTGAAAAAGGTGTAAGTGATGAAATGGAACTCGTGCCAAAAGGTAAACGAGTTTGTCTAGATAAAGGACAAATGTCACAAATCTTATTGAAAGAATGAGAACAAGATAACAAGGGTGACAAAAAATCTATACGAGAAGAGGAAAGGTGACCCAATCGTTTTTGCCATAGATCCGCGGAGGTGGTAACGACATGATAAGATGGTATTGTATTGGTGGAAAGGTGTGACCCCAACGCCATCAAATAGTAAAGACCCATGCGCTGCTTACCCAGACCAATCGTCCTCTTCGTAGTCAGGTCCTGCAAAATACACTAATGTGGGAAAAAGGTTACGGAACATTTCAAACCACTTGTAATTTTGCTAACTGATAAAAGATCCACTTGAAAATTGGGAACACATAAAACATCTCTCAAAGATAAAGTTTTATCTAAAATGATATTGCCAGTAGAAGTGACAAGAGCCGTTTCTCTGCTTGGTAGTACAACTGGTGGCATGGATTTATTTGGAGCAGATGTGGTGAGCAAGTGTGGAGAGGATGTGATGTGATCTATGGCGCCACTATCGATCAACCATGTATGTGATATTGGGTTATTTTTGGACAAACCTGAAAAAGAGTTGATTGCATTGGCATGTGGAGTGTGTTGCTCATCATCATGCATGATAGAGTAAATTTTCTGATATTGGGCATCTGAAAGGTTGGGCATAGCAGATTGCAAATCCTCCAGAAATGGGCCTAAATCTGATTTGACATGGTTAGCTCTTGGATTGGTTCCCTGCTTATTGCGTCTGAGTTGCCCATTTTTGTGTCCTTCAGAAAACCCATTTTTGTTGTTTTCAGACTTGTATAGATGATGCCAGGTTGGATATCCATGTTCCAACATCTGTCCACCGTATGATTAGTATCATTGCAATGCAAGTAGTGCAAAGGAGGTCGGTTGAATGAGCGTGGGTTGTGCCGCACGCCCATGGCTGCGGCTTCCTCAAGAGGTCGGGATAAGTTTGATCCCATCTCTCGCTATTTCTCTTGTTGGCAAATCAAAGAATACTCCTTTCTTAAAGATGGTAATGGCTGCATTAATAGGATTTGGCTGCGAATGGTACCGTATGATTTGTTGAGTCATATGAGGAATTGCATCAGTGTATTCCTTTCCTCCTTCTCAGCATGCTTTTTCATGGCTCCACAAGTGCAGGTAGGCAAACCATTGTAGGATGCTAGTTCATCACATAATGACTTCAATTTGGTATAATAATTGGCAACAGACGTTTGCCCTTGATTGAGTGAAGTAATGTCTCTTTGGATTTGATAAATTCTTGGTGCGTTTCCTTGAGAGAAAAGTTCTTCTAGGTCCTCCCAGATTTGTTGTGCTGTAGTGGAATCCATCACGCTATCCGCAATATCTGGCTCGATGGAATTGAGCAACCATGAGAGTACCTTGTCATTGCAACGCTGCCAATAGGAGAATTCGGTCGGCTTCTTTGTTTCGGACTACGCCTCAACCGTGCCATCTACGAACACTGATTTGTTCTTTGCACTAAGAGATATGCGCATAGAACGGCTCCAAGAAGTGTA
>QANT01005985.1:0-23671 GCA_003254885.1 Purshia tridentata | reverse complement strand
ACTTGTGCCATAGTGTGGCACAAAATCTTTTCCCATACATGATACATCAAGTATTGAAGTCATCAAATATTATAGTGGAGGATTGACACTTAAAGTCACTCGACTCACTCTTGTTTGTACGCGCCACGTGGCAACGACTCCAGAATTGCGCGCGAAAACTTTATTAATACGTTAAAAACCAAGTTGCGAGAAACTTAAATGAATCAGCAAAGGCAACAAATCCAACGGTCAGATCTACGGACCCTATATTAGAAATGCACATCCGACGTCCGGATATGCGGAGCTCGAACACGTTGGAATCGTAACAGTTTTTTGAAAAGTGGGGCCTGCTGCATTAAGTTAGTCAGGTTGAAGTATTTTCTGCATGCGACACGTCGGATTTCAAAGTCAAACCACTTTCTAGTTATTGCCATATTGGAAGTTATTACGATTATCATATTTCATTTTTATTTTTATTTTTTATTGCAATTTACTATTGAGCCTTCAGGTATCGGGTAATATCATAAACACACCCCTACTTTCTAATACACTCTCATTTTAAATTTTGAACAGTAATTGTCTTTGTTCAAATTGCTGCCTAACATAATAGTGTGTAATGGATATGGTCAAATAGATTTACACAATTTCCTTCTATTTTGATGCTACTAAAATATTTCTTCATTTCTTAAATTCTTAAAAATTTGTTAATTAGTTGGTTGACAAAGAGTTTTTTTCTCTTTTATATTATAGATTTATAATTATCTGTTGTTCAAAATATTTGTTTATAAATTATAGTTAACCGTTCTTTCAAAAAAGTATAATTTTCATAGTAAAAAGTTAACACACGTGGAAAATTGAAATTTCATAGCCACGTAAAACTGAAAAACCATGCACGGAGGAGTTAAATGCAATATCTAAAACTCAGGGAGGTTTCTGATATTTTCCGAAGTTGGTTGTTCTACCTGAGTTGTCTTTTCTTTTCTTGTTCGGAAGCATATTCCGCTCACCACATCCTTCTCCTACGTCTAACTTCCCCCCCTTGCTTTTGTACAATCCCATTCTATATTTAGCAACTCTTTCTTTCTCTCTACCCCAAACCTGAAGAGAACAGCAATATCTTAGAAACCGAAAGGAGGTACCCATATTTCTCAAACCACTCTATGATTTGTGCTTTGTTTTTTTTCAAAGGTGTTATGACATTTAATTTCTTCATGCAGTTATGATTCCAATTATGTTTTTCATCTTCTATTTCGGTTATGAATCTTGATAAAATTCACGAATTTGAAATTTTTTTATTGGAATCATAAATGCTTGATTTGGCTCTTTTATTCCCTGGCATTATTTTCAGAAGCTTTCAATTTGTGCTTTGTTTTTCATTTTGAATTTTTCAGGTATCTATGATACACATGGTAGAGTTCAAAATTGCATGAATAGTAAAGTTTACATGAAAAAGGAGATAATTTTCTTGATTATATGAGCATATTGAATGTATATGTGATCTGGGTATTTGGAAAATCGAGGATCAAAAGCATTTAAGAGAGAACCATTTGAAATTTGGTATTTTTGCATCTGGGTCTTTTTATCGGGTTGTTATCTGTATAGAAGTGGTTAAAAGCAGTGAAATGGTGTGAATCTTATGCTGATTCTGGGTTTAATACGCAATAAATGGAGTGGTGAAATGTGCATTTACAAAGATGAACTAAGTGCTTAAAAGTTAAAATGGATACAAAGGAAGATGTGAAAGAAGATAGAAAAGAAGATGGTGAAGGATACGAAGAGCGGGCTTCTTCACCTATTGAGGTTTTGCAGCAAATATCTGAAGAGGTATTGAGAACGGCAGGGGAAGCAGTACTGGAAAGCGTGTACTCGGGTAATTCGAGTATGCCACCATTGGCGCCGGGGCATAGACGTGCCCAAAGTGAAGTTGTAACTACGAAACACAGACGCAGTAATAGCTTTCAGAAATTGAAAAGTCAGATGCAGAAGGCTTGGAAATGGGGTAGCACTTTACGGGAAGAAGATTGCCGATTGAATTTCAATCCTGAGGTTTTGGCAAACCAAAAACGACAGTGGTACCGGCTTCACTCCAAGTCTAAGGTATTCCTTTCTATTTTTGCTTTCTTGTTAATTCATTTGTTACTTTATTTCAATGCTCGGGGCCGTCTGCCACCCTTTTCATCTTAATCTTTTATTTTTTATTTTTTTTGTTATATGGATGATAGATTCTTTTGTCATGGTTCGAAGGGCATAGCCATGTATGTCCTGTGTGGCTTCTGGGAATGCTTAATACATTGTTACTTATCCAAAGAGGAAAACCAGATAACAGAACTCTATTATTTAAGAATTTCCTTCTATTGAGTAATAGAAAGCAGAGGGTTTTAACTGTAGTCTATTGTGTTATAAAGTTAGTTTAGTTCAAGCTGTACCTTTTTTCCAGTGGAAATATCATTTTTAACCAGTCCTGTTCAGATATTTTGTTTCTTAATTTTCTATGTCAAATGGATATATGATATTTAAATGAACAATCAGACACTCAAGAGTTAATCTTGGAACCAGTTAATCCCACCCCCCCACCCACCCTCCTTTTGCCTGGAATTTTATTTCTTAAAAAAGCTATATTCTTTACCAATTTATTCTTCTGCCTAATTAATAAATTTAATGATTATGCTGTTCTAGGGCCATGTAAAATATATGGAACCAACTTCACTCTTTGAGCATTTCATTATTGCGGGACTACATCCAGATGCTAATCTTGAAACTGTGGAGGATGCATTTGCTAAAAGAAAGAGATGGGAGATGGAGATGATAAACTCAGGAATAGTAGACCTCAAATTGCTGCAGCAGCGGGGACCTCCAATCCCACCATTAGAACCTCAGGTTGACTGCATAAGAAGTTCCCGGGAGCTGTATTTTCTGTTTTCAACAGTGAATATGACTGTGTCGTATTGTGTATATGCCTTAATATTATTTTAGGATTATTTTGCTTCTGAATACTAATTTTTGGACTATGCAATCTTCTCTGATTAGTTTTCCTTGTGGATACAAATAATTTTGTCTTCCTCAATGGAAAGACTAAAAAAGAGACTTTGTGGTCCTCTTCTTGTGTGGTATACATATTTTTCTGAATGCTTTTATTTTTTGGATCTACAGGTACTTTTTAAATATCCTCCTGGGAAGAGGGTAGCAATTCGTTTGCAAGAGTTAGCTGCCTTTTGTTTTCCTATTGGCGTTAAGGTTTGATATTTCTCACTTTCTATGATGCTAAGTTTACTCATTAAACTTACATTCATTTAACACTTCTGTTTTATTTATGTAATGCTTATGATTCTCTTGTGTGGATTGTTATGATACAGGCACGGTTAATGGAGAAGACTCCATCATTTAGTGATTTAAATCAACTTGTTTATGGACAGGTATACCAAATCAACGTGTTACTTGTCTTCTATGATTTTCACCTTTTCAAGATTATTAGTTTTATCTTTTGAACTAACACAACTTATTTGTTGGATAGTTTGTGTCAGTAATATTGTAGTGGCAGGGCATGTATTTACAATCTAGGCTAGTAGCAATGTAACATAACTGTTATATGAAGAAAACTTTAGTTTTTTCATTGTCTTATTTCTTTTACTTGTTCCCCTACATTTTAGCTTAGCTGATTGTTAGGGAATGGTTCAATATATATCAAGGTGACCCCATTTTTCAAAAGCAGCCCATTATGCACGTGGAGAGGCAAACATACGTGTAGATGGAAAAACATAAGTGCAGCCCCACCTGCACTTTGCAAACTAATAAATTAGTCGGGAACAAGGGATATGAGTTTTCAAACATGGGACTAATGGGGGATAAAGCTATAATGACAATGTGTTATACAACCATTGAACCTCAAAAGTTTAAACTATTAGGGAATGAACCAACAATGTATTTATAATTAAAATGAACTTGGGAAGCTCTTACCTTTGTCAAGTAGTTTACTGCATCTCTTTATCAAATATTTATGTTGGTATGTTGCCCCTTTCAACAGTCCCAATGGATTTATTTCTCAGAGTGGAAGAAAAATAAGCTATAGTGGTTGGGGTTTGATTGGTTTGAAACCTTTATTTTTAAACAAAAAAACTGATCTTGCTTTGAATTGTTTTGCCACTTTATTTTTTATCTCATTATTTATTAATCGTTAATGTTATATATACAAAACATAAATAACATTTTAATTGCATATTCTCCACAGGAGCATTTAGGCAAAGATGATTTATCATTCATTTTCTCGCTCAAGGTATATTATGATTTAATTTTTTGTTCTCTATCGAAAATTTATGCTACCTTCTTGCTTTCACAGTGTGCTATTGATATATGTTTGTATCACACATGCTGAAAAAGTTTTATGCATAGGTGGCAGACAATGCAACACTTTATGGTGTTTGCCTACATGTGTCAGAAATTGTTCAGAGGCCTCCTGCTATCTTAGGCATTGCATCACATCATTCTCATTCATCTGGAGGACTCTTCCGTTATTTGGTTTCTGCACCTCGATGCTACTGTTTGCTATCCAGATTTCCTTTTTTTGAGTTACATTACGAGATGTTGAACAGGTAAGATGTAATTTTACTTGCTCTATAACTTGTAAATATGGCATAGACATTTCAAAATCTATATTTTAAATAAAAAATACAATGAAATTCACCACATTTTACTTGGATGCAGTATCATTCAACAGGAGCGTCTGAATCGAATAACACAATTTGTTACTGAAATGAGTCTCACTGATTATGTCCCTTCAATGCCCAAAATACCTGACCTAATGAATGAAAATATTGACTCCCCTGAGAGTGAGTCTTTGGATAATTGGATGGAGTCTGCAATACCTGTTGATAGTGCAATAGCTCTTGCAGTTGCTGCTCCAGCAATTATACCAGATGATGAGATTCCACCTCCTACTGTCAAGTTATGGGAACCTCAGTCCCCTGAAAGTGTTTCTGCTTGTGAGGCTTCAGATTTTAGTCAAGTACGGTATTTAGATAAGGATGGTAGAAAGGAGTCACAATGTTCTGATGACTATGGTTTTGAGGCCTCAGAAGCTCGTTCAGAGACTTCAGAAAGAATATATGGAAGCTTTGGAAATGGCCATACTTCTCCACCAGAGGTTGGGACATCTATCTCCTCCAGGAATCGCATGGAGAGTCTTGGGAGTTCTGAATCTCTATTTAGGTGGTAAATATATGGTTTATCTTACTATCTGATTTGTCATTTTATGGTTAATATATAAATTAGTAGCTTTTTATTTTTCCCAGAAATGGCCACATGTCTCCTGAGGTTGGGACATCTTTATCCTCCAGGAATCGCACATTGGAGCGTCCTGGGAGTGCCGAGTTTATATTCAGGTGGTATATCTATGGTCATCTTTTTGTCTTGTCATTCTATAATTAGGACATAATTAAGAGTACTTGAAATAACTTTGCTACTCTGATCCATTTCTTTGGATATATCCATTTATAATCTCTCTCTCTCAGTTCTTATAGTCTTTATGTTGTGTCAATAACTTAATAGTTCTCATCCTTGTTTCCATCTAAATACAACTTCAGTAATCTATTGTTATCTTTGGCAGTCCAGCTAGAAGCATGGTATCAGAGGATGATGACGATGACCTTTTCTCAAATTGTGAGAAAGAGTTTGGGGATGACTTTATAATGGAATGGGCTAGGGTGAGTTTGTCAATATTTTTTATGTTTACACATTTTATTTTTCTATATAATTGATATTTTGATTTCCATTTGACAGTTATTTTCTATGATAGGAGAATAAAAACGATTTGCTACAGATTGTTTGTGGTTTTCATGCTCTGCCTCTTCCCCAACGTGGAAGTGAATTAGCTTTTCAACCTCTTGAACATCTACAGGCTATTGAGTATAGGCGACCTCCAGTTGCTGCCCTTGGTTTTGATGAAAACAGTTTAGGTTCATTTGAAGATCCTGGGGTATTTGTTTGAGTACTCATTGTTCTTAGGCTGTTCTCTCTCTCTCTCTCCTCTCTGTTTTTTATTTTATTTTTATATATTCACTGAACACTACTTCACTTGGTTAAAGGTCAATGTCATGTTGGCTGCTGCTGAGGAAGCTCTTGCACTATCAATATGGACAACTGCTACAATTTGCCGAGTTCTCTCCCTTGAATGTGTAAGCTCAATTGTTAGTCTTGAGTCCAGCTGTGTTAAATAGTTTTTACTACTTGGTTCAGTTTTTTTTCTATGCTTGGCAATATTCATTCTCACCATGTGAATGTGATGGGTTTTTCTTTTCTTTTTTTTCTTTGTCCGTGCAATCCATATTTTCTAAATAACACAGCCAATGAAATTTTGTTTCTAAGGCAAGAAAGCCCTAAAGATCTAATTTTGAAAAGGAATAACTGGATAACCTGCATAATAGTATTGATTTGACTCCAGTTAGAATTTCTATCATTTTAAAATTGGAATGAAAACAAGGAACATTTACATAGGACCACGCAACAAGGTACTTTCACATTTAATTACTCATCATGTTTCTCTCTTGCTCCTGCGACCTCTGTAACACTAATTGAAAGTGCAGTATAAAGCTCAAATCTTCTGAGAAACACCAACTCTAAACATAGTCCACTTAATGGGACTGTTATCAGCTGTATATGACAGTCTGATTCAAGTCAGTGGAGTGCGACTGACAGTTCAAGGAATGGTACTGCCACTGACAATGATGTGCTCGTCACTTTTCATGTTATATAGCTCTTAATAAGTTGTTAGAATAGCCCTTCTGGAAATTTTTGGCATATGACCTCAACACTTCACATTTTAACCCAACACCATATTTGGATGTGGGCTGACGTTGGCAATCAGGAGTGCACCCACTTTGCCACCGGATAAAGAAAGTTTATTTTCTCCACCAACCCCCTAAAGTAGCAAATCTTGTTGTATACTTTTGTTAATTCATAAGTGGTGATTTTGCCAGATTTTGGCATTGCTTGCGGGAGTATTACTAGAAAAACAAGTGGTAGTGGTATGCCCAAATATGGTAAGTTAATCTTTGTATTGGAATTACTTGTGTTAAAAAAGAGATCACCTGCTTGCAAGAATGTTCTGTGCTTATTTATTTTCAGATTTTAACCATTTGACAATGTAGGGTGTACTATCAGCTACTGTATTATCTCTGATTCCCATGATCCGTCCATTTCAGTGGCAGAGTTTAATGCTTCCTGTAAGTTCAATGTCATAGCAAGCAAAAATATTTTTTATACAGAAATGTGTCTGATATACTAACTTCACTCTTTGAGTCAAAGACTTTGATTTTGTCCTTTCTTATATAAGTTATATTTATACACACACTTTGGACTTTGATGATCTTGTTTTATCTTGGATAGTCTTTTACAAGTCTTCTATAGGTGCATTGGTACTTCTTTATGGATCTTGTATATGTAATTCTCTAATTTTCTTCTATATTCTTCAGGTTCTACCAGGGAAAATGCTTGATTTTCTTGACGCCCCAGTTCCTTTTATTGTGAGTTTCATTCATTTTTATAGTTAATATCTTGTATTGCATAAAATGTATTCCATTGCATTACTTTTTCTCAGACCCACCATTCGACATTCTAGGATTCGTTCTGTCCTCCAATTGAGGTGCGAAAACTAGCTAGTTTGTCTGGTTAAGTTTAAGGCTTGATTAAAGGCAGCTGCTTGCTCTGCTTGGATATTTTACCAAGCTAAAATTCTAAGATGTCATCTTGAAATTCATAATATTGCTTAGGCAGTAAAAACTTCCTTCTACAGATCATCCAATACTGAGAAATTTATTTTATGTTGTTTTTTATTAGTGGAGTATAGATCAAATTTTATTCTTTGATTAGTTTAGTTTACCCATCAATGAGATCTTTATAACCATTATGAAATAGGCTTGGAGAATCTTACTTGATAGTTGATAATAAAGTCGCGAAATATCCTGGAACTCTTGTCTAAATTTTTGGAATTTTATTTTGTTCCTAAAGGTTACATTATTTAGGAGATCCTAATACCTTGCCAGAGAATTCATGTAACTCTAAGTTCTAACATTTCAGTGGTTGCAAGAAATGGTGTCTTGTTTTCATTTAATTCAATTTTTTTTCTTATCATTTTGCAGATTGGGATACAACAGGTTTCTGCAGATCTGAAGAGGAAAACATCAGATCCTGTTCAAGTTAATGTGCTCAAGGATCAGGTTTTCTTTTTTTCTTTTTTTCTTTTTTTTGTTTGTTTGGGTGACTTTTTCTGCTTTTTTTTTTTCCTTATCTATGACTTGTATATAGAGGCATATGGTCTCTAGAACACAATGGTGAAAGATCCTTTTGAGTTTTGGCATGCTTGAGTTTGAATCAAGCAATTGAATGATCATTCTAGAACTTAATGAAATTCTGGAATTCCTTCTTTTTTTGGTCTGAGGACTAAGAATGTCTAGTGCAGTAGTGCTTCAAATTGTCTTCTTTTTTCTCTTCTAATCTAATAAGGCTGAAACAGTAAAAATTATGTGTATATATACATACACACATCATGTCAAATTATTCTCTCTTGTAACCCACATCATCGGAATTACGAAATAATTAGTTCTTCTTGCAGATACTTTGGTGGAATCAGACAATTTTTGTTGGATGTGTTTAATTTTTTTTTTAAGTGGCCGAACGTTTTCAAACTAAGAATAATAAGTATCCTTACTGTTACATTACTGTTCATGCAGGTGAAAATGTGTCAATTGCCAACACTTCCACGACATAAAGATCTTGCCTCTGATCTTTGGCCCATCCATGCTAGACTGGCACGAGAAAATTCAAATGCTAAAAAGCATCCAGTATATAGGTGCAACGAAGTGCAGGTTCTTACTGTCATACTTGCATGCTTACTGGTTCTGCTGGATTTTACACTTGGAAATTTCATTTTTCAGTTGGAGCAGCGCTATTTGTATTGAAAAATACCAAAATTATAGCAAATTGTATAAGAATCTATGATTATTGCCAGGCGTCATCCCATAGCTAAAAAGCCTAAGAGAGTTCTTCATTTTCAGGCAAGCACTGACATGTGTATTATATTTGCAGGTTGAAGCTGCAGGCGAGTTTTTGAAAGTCATGAAGGACTACTTGGAGTCACTTTGTTCAGATCTAAGGTCTCACACAATAACAAGTGTACAATCAAACAATGACAGGGTAGAGTAACTAATGCCATAGTTTATATATTCCTCCAAGTCCTCAGTAAAAGAAAACTGCAAAAAATACCAACAGATGACCACCTGGCTTATTATACTCCTTTGACATGTAAATTTTTTACTTATCTTTTTCAGGTTTCTTTACTTCTTAAAGATAGCTTTATTGATTCTTTTCCTACGAAGGACCGGCCATTTATCAAGGTAACATGCAATTCTTTCTTAAGTCGTCATGTATATTTCATTATATTTACTCATTTACTTGGTTACGATCATTTTTCTCTTGTTCTGGCCTCTGCAGTTATTTGTAGACACCCAAATGTTCACCGTTCTATCTGACTCTCGTTTGTCAAGCTTTGAGAATGGTGAATGACCCCTAAGTTTTACCAAACCTGTTACAAGTCAAATGATCAAATGCATCATTTTAATATTCCAAGTTTTGCAACTCAAATATTTGTGTGAAGCGTAACGGCTTCTGTCACTGTTGGTGATGACCTGTTGGCGAATAACAAGTGATTTAGAGTGAAGAAGGGTTATGGCTTCTGTCAATGAATTATTGTCAATCTAATGGTTTGGGAGCCACTAACTCTGCAAACTGCTAGCTAAAGCCTGCTGCGAGTATTTTTGTGACATAAAGTTAAGAGTCATACTCACAAGTGCAAATCTCCCACACCAACGTTTTATTGTACTGAACAGATTAACAGGATCATAATCCCAATAATTTATGGGGATATGATGTTGGGCCTGTAACAAATTTCCATTCCATCTCATTTTAATATGTTGTAAATGCAGTAGACGAAACATTGTATTAAGACACTCTATTAACTAATGACATGTTTTAGCCTCAGATGTTAACTAGTTATTGCATTCGATGTTACGCATACAATTTTCTCATTTTCATGGCAGAATTGATCTTCATCATTTTTAAAATGACTGTCTTGTACTGTAAGGTGACTGTTTATTATATTGTGTGGAGTTTCTAGGGTTCTTTTAGCACGACTCAAACATCATACAGGGAACGAGTGGAATCAATGTGTTCCAATTTCTGGTCTTGCACCGACCACCCTTTAAAAACCTAATCTCATTTTAGATAGGAAGAGATATTGATGATTATCACATGGGGCTTCTTAAGATGGCTCTTCAACGAAGTAGCTCTGGATACAGTCCACTATAATATTAAATATAGTCTAATCAAATCTAGTACAGCAATGCATGACTCCTATTTTCTTTTTTGCTTCCTGATTGGACATCAGAGCATGAGCAAAACCTGCTAATTTTCAGTAGACCGTAGAGATAAACGTAATATGAAAGATCCCGTTGCATTATTCTAATAAAAATGTTTCCATCAAACCTGCTAATCACTTCGTCACATTTACATTGTCACAGTCTAATTTCTGACGATAATGCCCTATTCTTTCAAATTCCTTTACATATCATGCTGATGACTACCAAGTATAATAGCATTTCCCATCCATGAGATGAATCCTCAGGACGGACTTTTGTTGTGGTGGCCGTAACATCATTTCTGCTGAAGCACTGGACATAGAAGATGGGTTATGCAAGGGAGGTAACTTGTCTGCGTCACGTAGCCTTGGTTTCTTCATTGTTCAAGCAACACTCTCATTCCAGTAATGGCAACCATGGGGAACCATAATCAGATCATTTCTCCTCATCCTCAGAGTCTGATTTTGCAAAAACCGTTTCAGGCTGGGTTTGTGCATAAGCTGGAGCGATGTACTTTGGATCTTTTTCTGCAACATCGGCATACTTTAGTATGGCTTCTCTTGGATCCTCCTCCATCCATGTCTCCTTGATCATACCACCTTGCTGAAATGAGAATCAAACAATAAGCATCTTTGACTATCTTCCTTTCTGAAGTATATTAAATTTGGGAAGGAAAGATAATCATTGAATGGGGAAAGTATCATTACCTTAAGAAGGTACTGCGTCAACAAGCTTCCTTTACTTGCACCAACTCTTCCACCAAAGCCTGGTCCTGTCATGGGGAGCTCAGGCTTATGGGATTTAAGTGGGTCCTTCAATGTTTTCTCTCGCTCACGCTTACGGCTTGGCTGATCTCTAAATAAGGGCAGAGCATGAGGATTGTGAATCACTGGTTTTGCCACAAAATCATCAACAGATTTTTTCCTAGGGGCACGTGCAACACAAACAAGAGCTCCTCTTTCACTAAGGGTTGGATCATATAACACATGAGTTCCTCCTTGGCTTTTATTTCCTGCTGTTACAAAGATCTTCAAAAACAAAGGCATGTAAGTTCTGAGTACTTATCTTCAGACTTCATTAATTGTGCATGCATGCATATGCATGAGTTGTGTGCTTCTCAGTGGAACAGCAAAGTATGTATGACCAGTTCAGAATAATGATTGATAAAACAAGCATGTCATCCGTGAGTGTATTACCTGATTCAGTTTTGCCTGCCAGGCACACTGCACAACACTACCAGTAGGGGATATCCCAACTTTTGAAACAAGTTCAAGTTTTGCTCGATCAAAGAAGCATAGCAAACTTCCAGTAGTGCTCTCCCTTTCAACAGACGTTCCAGTCAAGAAGAGTTGCTCATCAGGACTAAATGCAATATTGGTTTGAGCATAGTTGTTTGGGAGATCCTCAAACACCTTAAGAGGATCTTTCATATGACGCAAATCCCAAACCTGGTACAAATCATGTAAATTAGAAGGAAAAAACACTACAGAAAAAAAATCAAAAGAATTCATGAACAAGCACACCTTAGTCCATTAATAAACAGCAATATACTCTTTCAACATGTAATTCATTACCTTCAAAGAACCATCAAAGCTTCTTGATAGTAAGATTCTGCCATCCATGGAAAATTTAAGCCCAGTAATATCATCGGAATGAGCTTTCTCAAGGTGTATGTCTGGCCTGCTTCCCCATCCAGGCTTAAGGAACCATATCTGTGACAATGATTCATGTTATGTGAGGAGAAGTTGATACAAAGAGCATTACGTGCAAGACAGCACAAATCTATTAGCCGACCAATGCAAAACTTCTGTTGGAGAAAAAAGGAAAAGAAAAAACTAGTGAACTTCTTCACTACTGATAAAACTTGAAGACATATTCAGCCAACACCTACCTGTATAGAGCCATCTCCTATTCCACCTGCAATGCGTTTTCCTTCCCGATCCCAGGCACAAGTGGTGACTGGGACTCTTCCAGGCCTCGACAGCTTTGGTTTGATTACCTATTCAATGAAGAATTGCATCATTTAGTTTTAAACCATCATGTTCAGTAATATGCATTCTCTTTACTAAAACAGAAACAGAGTCTTTTACATCAGAAATCAATCCAAAAGGCACAAAAACCATTCTTGGATCAATAGTAAAATTCACTGTTTCATAAAGCACTTCTAATTTCTCCAGAGAACAAAAATCAACTTGGTGGTTGTCATGGACCCATGGTTATGCATGACATCCATATTCTACAAAAATTTTGTATTTAAGCAAAAAACAAAAAAATATCGAACCTGTTTCTGAGTTTTGAAGTCATTGACATCCCAAATTCGCAGTGATCCATCCTCGGACGAAGTCAAAATCGTATCTTTGGTTCTAGGGTGCCACTCTCCACAAGTCAATCCAGAAATGTGGCCCTTGGTGTTCTTGAGGTCACGAATATACATGTCCCCTTTGACGAACTCTCCCAGAGTAAGCCCATCACGGTCATAAATCTGATAACACACATACAGAGACCCAATGATTTTAACAAATAAAAACAAAATCAGAGAATGAATGCATACTGATACAACAAGAAGATGATGCTGACATTGTTAATGTAGAGAATTACCTTCGCTTGAGCGGAACCAGTGACACAGAGAAAGCGATCGGCCGTGGGACTCCAGCTCAAGGTTCGAACTTGGTGACCTTCAGATGGCTCCAGCTGCCTGAAAGATTGCAACTTCGAATTCATTCCTTGAAAATCGTACATTCGCACTGAATAGTCGTAGCTACCGGAAACGACTCTCGAACCAGAGTGATCGACGGCGAGAGCCGAAACGACCTTGGTGTGGCCCTTGAGCACGATCTCATTGCTCAGCGGGATCCGATACTTGTTCTCCACTTCAGCATCCGAATCCGGATCCGAATCGTCCCTGTTGGACCCCGCCGGCGGCGGTGGCGGTCCAATCATTTCATCGTCGTCGTCGTGACTCCCACTAAGCCCGGCCGGCGGAGGCGGCGGTCCAACCATGACATCACCATCGCCATCTTCATCTTCATCGTCGTCTCGCGAGTCCGAAGCTCGTGGTGGTGGGCGAGGCGGTCCAATCATACCATGACATCACCATCGCCATCTTCATCTTCATCTTCATCTTCATCTTCATCGTCGTCTCGCGAGGTCGAAGCTCGTGGTGGTGGGCGAGGCGGTCCAATCACGCCGGCGTCTTCGCTAGGGTTAGGGTTGGGTTTGGGTTTGGGGATTTTGGGGGCACGGAGGGAGGTGAGCCAGGCTTTGGAGGAGGAGGAGAGAGAAGGGAGGTGGTAGTCGTCGTTGGGTTTGGTAGACGAGGTTTTCTCTGCAGGGTTCGTAGTGGTAGTACGACGCGTCGTGTTGTGAATGGCTTCGAGAGGGGTTTGAGCCTTGGATTGCTTGCCGAATGTGAGAGGGAATTCGGCTCTGATTCCGTCGTATATCTCTGCCTCGTCGTCCGCCATTTTCGCTCTGCAACTATGCTCCTTCTTCTTCTTCTTCTTCTTTTCGTCGTTTAGGCGAACCGATGTCGTTTTGGTGCTTCCCGAACGGGACGGTTTATGTTATATATGTCCAGGTTCTAGTTTGCCGCCAATCTGAATATCTTTATTTGAGATATCGTTGCTGATTGCCGCCGGAAGAGAAGAGAGAGTTCGTGGGTTGGGTTGGGATTGGTCGGTCCATACCCGGTGGCTCACTTACTGTACTTGCATTCTGCAATTCTAGTCAAGCCCAATTTGTGGGTTGTCTGGGTTGGGCTGGGCCATGCCCGCTGGCCCAATTATCGTGCTGGGCCTCCTCTTTTGTTGCGAAGCCCAATTGGGCCTCTTTTCTTGATCCGTGGACTCTACTATTCATGTCGACCCCAATTTTTTTGTTGTATGTGCGCCGTCGGACGCTATTGGCAACAATTATAAATTCGACGAGGAGATTTCACTATCAAATATCACCCGCGTGTCCTTTAATTTGTCGCTGATCACTATCATGATGTCAGGAATGTGACCACCACAGTGTCTGGCCTGGACTCTTGATAGAAATGGGTTATATTTTATGGCCTGCTCTAACTTCAACGTCAATGATCCAACAAACGTATAAATGATGTGGTATAATGTCATGAGGAATGCTATTCACTTCAAACGTATAAATGATGTGGTATAATGTCATAAGGAATGCTATTCACTTCAAATTAACTTTTTTTACCGACTTTTTTCTATTTTATATTAAAAATTTATGATTAAAATTGTTCATTTGTTAGATTTAACTATAAAAATTATTTTTATAAAAAAATTAATCAAATTAGAAATCGTTTGTTTATATAACTATGATTAAATAAACAAATAATTTTAGTAATAATTTGATTCACCGTTAGTTTATTTATAACAATTATATAATCAAACAATTTTTAATTTACTTAATTTTTTACAAAAATGATCTTCAAATAATTATTTAAAATATCATGAAAATATATTAAAAGAGAAGATACATAACATTCCCCTAATGTTATTTTATAATCGTGGCCGATACATGTTACCTTATTGAACTATAAATTAAATCGTCTAAATTTGTAGTTTGAAACAAGTATGTTACCTCTTAGTGGTTTAAAGGAAAAATCATTTTGTGCATGTGAGTATACGTTGCTTACGTTTGTGATGAGCGAAGGCCACCTGTGAATTGTGAGTTACAAGTTACAACGTTGTTTGTAATTGTATGCCGAAACCATCTTTTCTTGGTTCTCTTTTGGGTTGAGTCACGAGTTGTTTCGTTTTATGAAACTTGCTTAACACAGGGGACATAGAACCACAACAACAATATCAATACGACACTTCATCACCAGACCTCTGTAGTGCTTA
This sequence comes from Purshia tridentata, assembly GCA_003254885.1. Lineage (NCBI taxonomy): Eukaryota > Viridiplantae > Streptophyta > Magnoliopsida > Rosales > Rosaceae > Purshia > Purshia tridentata. Next base: position 8,439 of record QANT01005985.1, on the reverse strand, counting down.
CAGTTGGTATTATCCATATATGGAAAACAAGGCAGGAAATGTTATCGTATGTATGCCACTCACGTGTGATTTTACGTATTCAAGAAATGTTTTGAATTTACTGTTTTTGTGCTTGTGAATGGAAACCCCTCTGTATAATTCGTATGCTAATTGGTATACAGTCAATGTGAAACCCCTGAAGAGGTCATAAATGCATGGTGATATCATCCATGATGGCTAAAGTCAACTATGTGACTTCAATGTTCATGACCCATTTGATCTAGCATGCAACCCCACATATCTTGCTATAAATACAATCTTCCATTGTATTTCATTTTGGCAAAGCTAAAGAAAGTGGCCAACAAAAAAGTCTTTCCTGCTGCTTTATATTCATATTATTCGTTATCTTTCAAATTTATAAAGGTGGAAGTTGGGAGAAAGGACTTGGGTTTTTGTGGTTGGAAGCTCTTTTACAATGGAGGTCACTTGTAATCTTGAAAAAGCTGGTCATAGTTTCAAGAGAACCGGTTCTTCATTTTGGACCGACAATGGCACTGGAGCTTTCTCAGCATCTTCACATGGAGAGGATGATGAGGAAGCTCTTAAGTGGGCTGCTCTTCAGAGACTTCCCACTTTTCACCGTTTGAAGAAAGGTTTGCTTACTACCCCACAAGGCCATGCCAATGAAGTTGATGTGCATCATCTTGAGTTGAAAGAAAGGAAGAACTTGATTGACAGGTTAGTTGGAGTAGCAGAAGAGGATCATGAGAACTTCTTGTTGAGGCTCAAGAACCGCATTGACAGGTAGGAATTCAGAATTCTCTTCTACAGCTATGTTTGGCCCTTATTCTTGAATTTTTTTTGGTTTTTTGATAATGATGGGCTTGTTTTTCTTGGAATCTCAGAGTTGGGATTAACGTTCCAACAATTGAAATCAGATTCCAGAATTTAAAAATTGCAGCAGAAGCTTATGTAGGAAGCAGAGCTCTGCCTACAGTCTTTAACTACTTTGTTAATTTAGTGGAGGTAATGATTAACTACTACAGTTGTTCAAGTTGTGCATAGCATATATATAATCTTATTTTTAGTACATGCTAACAGAATTTTTTGTTTCTGGGTACCAAAGGGTTTCTTGAATTGCCTCCATATTCTTCCTAGCAAGAAGAAACACTTCACTATCCTTAAAGATGTCAGTGGGATCATCAAGCCTTGCAGGTGAGAAGACTGGCTTTGTCCTTGTCATGAAATAAACTTTTCTATTTATTAGAGTCTGTGTGGCCTAATACTCACTTGGCTCACTTGTTTTCTGCAGAATGACACTACTTTTGGGTCCTCCAAGTTCTGGGAAGACCACCCTCTTGTTGGCTTTGGCTGGAGAGCTTGACAAGGATCTTAAGGTTAAACAAAATGAAATGGGCCTTTTAAGATTTTCTATTTTAGTTGTAGGTATTACTCTTGGATTTTGTTACTTATTTATTTGGTAAAAATTTCTTGTCCAGTTTTCCGGAAGAGTGACTTACAATGGCCATGACATGCATGAGTTTGTGCCTCAGAGGAGTGCTGCCTATATCAGTCAACATGATATTCATATTGGAGAGATGACAGTCGGAGAAACCTTGGCTTTTTCTGCAAGATGCCAAGGGGTTGGACCCCGTTATGGTCGGTTTATGGGACTGTTTTTTCATTTAGTTTCCTCTAATTTTCTGAATTAGACCAGTGGTTTCATTAATTAAAACTGATCGGTTATTACATTGAATTTTGGCAGAGATGCTAGTAGAGCTAAGTAGAAGAGAGAAAGAAGCAAATATTAAGCCAGATCCGGACTTAGATATCTACATGAAGGTGAAAAATAAGCTACTTGGTAGACTTATTTCTTGAATGATTTATTAATGGACAAGCTATATTTCAGGATTCAGGGGATTCTGTTATATGTGAACAAAAGTCCACGTATATTGGGACTTATTTCTCTAGTTTTACAGTATGTTTTTGAAATGATCAACCATTTCTGTGTAGTTAACTAGTCTTTCTGGTATTACAGGCAGTGGCAACAGAAGGCCAGAGGGCAGCATTGGTGACAGATTATATTCTTAAGGTAACATCTTTTGATTCTTTTCTTTTTTTGAGGTAATGAGGAAAGATTTTTTTAAAATTACCCTTGCACTTAATTTTCCTTTATCGGTCATAACCCATTTTATTTGCAGATTTTGGGATTGGATGTCTGTGCAGATACCTTGGTAGGGGATCAATTATTAAGGGGCATCTCTGGAGGACAAAAGAAGCGAGTCACAACTGGTAAACAAAGTCTAGTTCTTAAACCAAAGCTCATGATTTATTTCTTTATAAAGTAATGTAGCAAATCTTTGGTACATGAATTATTATGTACAGGTGAGATGCTGGTTGGACCTGCTAATGCACTATTCATGGACGAAATATCTACTGGCTTGGATAGTTCAACAACTTATCAAATTGTGAATTCAATGAAGCAATTTGTTCATATTCTCAAGGGGACTGCTTTCATCTCACTGCTGCAGCCAGCACCTGAGACTTATGATCTCTTTGATGACATTATTCTCCTTTCTGATGGTCAAATTGTGTACCAAGGTCCCCGTGAACACGTCCTTGAATTTTTCAAATCCATGGGATTTAGATGTCCTGAGAGGAAAGGCGTGGCGGACTTCCTGCAAGAAGTAGGTGCACTAAAAGCTTTTGTTTGATCTTGTTAAAAAAGAAAAAGAAAATGAGCATAACACGCAGGAGTCTCATACACATATATATAATTTTTCACGTGTAAATAAATGTTGTAGGTGACATCAAGGAAAGATCAGGAGCAGTATTGGGCAAACAAAGATGAGCCTTACAGGTTCATCACAGCAAATGAATTTGCTCAGGCATTCCAGTCTTTCCCTATGGGGCGCAGACTTACAGATGAACTTGCAACTCCATTTGACAAGACCAAGAGCCACCCAGCTGCATTAACAACCAGAAAATATGGTGTTAGAAAAGCTGAACTGTTGAAAGCTTGCTTTGGAAGGGAATTCTTGCTTATGAAGAGGAATTCATTTGTCTACATTTTCAAGCTTAGCCAAGTGGGTTTTAACTATACTTTAGCTTCTATTATAACCTTTTCTTTTTCTTCTATGCACATGAATTTAATCTACATTATTTATTTTCCTCCTTTTTAGCTGGCAATTATGGCACTAATTACAATGACACTGTTCCTACGGACTGAGATGCACCGTGATTCAGTCAATGACGGAGGAGTTTATGCTGGCGCGTTGTTCTTCTCCTTGGTTACTCTTATGTTCAATGGAATGTTAGAGCTTTCTATGACTATTTCCAAGCTTCCTGTTTTTTATAAGCAAAGAGAACTTCTCTTCTTTCCACCGTGGGCATATGCCCTTCCTGCATGGATCCTCAAGATCCCCATCACGTGTGTCGAAGTTGCTATTTGGGTTTGTCTCACTTACTTTGTCATTGGATTTGATCCAAGTGTTGAAAGGTAAGTAGAAAGTTCGTAACAAGAAGCTGACACTTGTCTTCATGTTTGTTCTATCCCAATTAGTATATGATATTATGCACGTGATGCAGGTTGTTTAAGCAATACCTTCTACTCTTACTCATTAATCAGATGGCTTCTGCATTAAACCGATTCATTGCTGGAGTTGGTAGAAGCTTGACTGTCGCTAACACATTTGGGTCATTTGCACTGGTCATGCTTTTTGCTTTGGGTGGCTTTGTCCTGTCAAGAGGTATAAAATAAGCACAGGAACTCCCTGTCCCACAACTTAATTTCTATATAATGCTCTTTATTTTCCATTGCTTAACAGAGGATATAAGGAAATGGTGGATATGGGGCTACTGGATATCACCTTTGATGTACGGGCAGAATGCAATAGTAGTTAATGAGTTCCTTGGAAAGAGTTGGAGACATGTAATTCCTTTGATTGGCCTTTTCAAAAACCATTTTTTTTTTTTCTGCTAGTAATTGTCTGAATTATTTGATATCTTTTTCTTTTGAAGGTTCTTCCAAACTCAACAGAACCACTAGGAGTCGCTGTTTTGAAGTCCCGCGGATTCTTTACACATCCATATTGGTATTCGATTGGTGCAGGAGCGTTGATTGGATACATACTTATATTCAACATTTGTTTCACTTGGGCTCTCACTTATTTAAACCGTGGGTACTTTCACCTTATCTGCACTAAATGTTAAAAGTGAGAATTTAACTTATACTATTACTATCATAAAACTTTTATGCAGCATATGAAAAGCCACAGGCTGTTAGAGCAGAAGAATCTCACAATGACAAGACTGGAGCTACTTCTATGACAGAAGCTAAGACTAATCCTAACAAGAAAAGAGGAATGGTTCTTCCATTTGAACCGCATTCCATCACCTTTGATGAAATCACATACTCGGTTGACATGCCACAGGTGATATATATGTTACTCAAGTTTAAATATGTTTGACATTGGACAAGCTTGTGCAACTCCAACATCATGAGACATAACTTTGTGAATCTAACTTGCAGGAAATGAAGAGCCAAGATGTTACTGAGGCTAAATTGGTGCTTCTCAGGCGTGTGAGTGGTTCTTTCAGGCCAGGTGTTTTGACAGCTCTGATGGGAGTGAGTGGTGCTGGCAAGACAACTCTAATGGACGTACTGGCTGGTAGAAAAACGGGAGGATATATTGAGGGAAAAATTTCAATTTCTGGGTACCCAAAGAAGCAAGAATCATTTGCCCGAATTTCTGGATACTGTGAGCAGAATGACATTCACTCTCCTCATGTTACTGTCTATGAATCTTTGATGTACTCAGCATGGCTGCGTTTATCTGCCGAACTCAGTCCTGATACCAGGAAGGTTGGTATCTGAACCAATTTAAGTATATTTTCTAAGCTTAATTCTAATTCTCTATGAAATTTACAATCATGAACAAGCTGAACTGATTCAAAAACTTGGCCCAGCATGCAATCCAAGTTAGCATTCCTGTTCAACATTCACATATTTAAAGTGAATTATTTTAGATCTTGCCTGGCTGCTGAACAAGAAATTCCAATCAAGTTCTTGAGCATTTTTGAGTTCAGCAAAGCTACTTTTATTTGTTAAACTATTACCAACAAAGTTCAAACTTGCTCACAGTATCTCTGCATGATTTTGCACAAAGGCTAGTTAAATCTGTTTTGCTAGCAAAAAACTTTTTACACTGTTAATTTTCATAAACTGATACATGCTTGTAGATGTTCGTTGAGGAAGTGATGGGACTTGTGGAGCTGAATCCACTGAGGCAAGCACTAATAGGGTTGCCTGGTGCGGATGGTCTCTCAACTGAGCAGCGAAAGAGGCTGACCATTGCAGTTGAACTAGTTGCTAATCCTTCCATAATATTCATGGATGAACCAACTTCAGGCTTAGATGCAAGAGCTGCTGCCATTGTTATGAGAGCAGTTAGGAACACTGTGGACACTGGAAGAACAGTTGTGTGCACCATTCATCAGCCAAGCATTGACATATTTGAAGCTTTTGATGAGGTGAAAATCTTCATAGATCAAAAGAGTTTGGACTTGGAACCATTTGTGTTTTCTGTTTTACATGATTATTGATATATATATTTTACATGCCATTGCAGCTGTTCCTACTTAAGAAAGGAGGACAAGAGATATATGTAGGGCCATTGGGTATTCATTCTTGCCATTTGATCAAGTACTTTGAGGTATGATGAATTAGGAAATTTTTTGCCCAGATATCTTTATCTTTATCAAAGGTTTTCTAATACATGTACTTTTCTATCTAGGGAATTGAAGGTGTCAGTAAAATTAAGGATGGCTATAATCCAGCAACTTGGATGTTGGAAGTCACCAGTTCAGCTAAAGAAATAGCTTTGGGGATTGATTTTGCTGATGTGTATAAAAATTCTGAACTGCACAGGTAGTTTTGCTTTCATGTTACTTATCTGACCAAAAACCATCTGCTACTTTTTATGAGAGTTATTTCCGGCATATATTTCAGGAAAAACAAATTGGTTATTGAAGAATTTAGCACTCCTGCTCCTGGTTCTAAGGACCTCTATTTCCCTACTGAATACTCTCAGTCATTTTTCACCCAATGCATGGCTTGCTTGTGGAAACAACATTGGTCGTATTGGCGCAATCCACCATACACTGCCATAAGGTTGATCTACACAACCATAATAGCCTTGATGTTGGGGACAATGTTCTGGAACCTCGGCTCCAAAACGTAAGTCACTATGCACAAATTAGATATTGTAGAAGTTGATATTCTTGCAAGCTTCCAAATACAATATAATTTTGAAATTGTTGTGTCCAGGACAAAACAACGGGATCTCTTCAATGCAATAAGCTTCCAAATACAATATAATTTTGAAATTGTTGAGTCCAGGACAAAACAACGGGATCTCTTCAATGCAATCGGTTCTATGTATGCTGCTGTTCTCTTTCTTGGAGTTAAAAATGCTACAACAGCGCAGCCAGTAGTGGCTGTGGAAAGAACAGTCTTTTATAGAGAACGAGCTGCAGGAATGTACTCTGCCTTGGCATATGCCTTTGCACAGGTGACTGACTGGACATCTTACAACATTACTTATAGTAAGGGCATGCTTGCTTCGTGCCTCCACAAGAAACACTTTTACTCTGTTACAAAAAATCCAAACTATGCCTAGAAAGTAGTTTTAACTATTTCTGTGAAGCACTACCAAAAACGATTTTGCTTACTTGAGGGTGCTTTTAGCACTTCACACTCTCAAACAAGCCATAAGTTATGATGGGTTTACTTGCATTACTTATCTTTTGTAGCTGCCATATTTTGTTGCAGGTTATGATTGAGATTCCTTATGTTTTTGCACAAGCTGTTGTCTATGGTGTCATAGTCTTTTCAATGATCGGATTTGAATGGACTGTGGCTAAGTTCTTCTGGTACCTATTTTTCATGTATTTCACATTTTTGTACTTCACCTTCTATGGCATGATGAGCGTGGCCTTGACACCGAACCAGCACGTTGCTGCAATAAGTTCCCATGCATTTTATGCAGTGTGGAATTTATTCTCCGGGTTCATAATCCCACGAACCGTAAGTGTTGCTTGCTCTTAATTTCTAATGTGGCTTTTTTCAGGCAAAATTTTGCAAACTAGTCCAAGTTTTGGTTCTCTAAACTTTGAAATTTATATTAATGACTTACTTTCTTATCCTACAACTTTGGTTCATGTTCATTTGGCCAACCACAGAGGATTCCTATATGGTGGAGATGGTACTATTGGGCATGTCCTATGGCTTGGACCTTGTATGGATTGGCTACATCACAGTTCGGAGACATACAGGACAAGCTTGAGACTGGTGAAACAGTGGAAGATTTTATGAGGAGTTACTTCGGTTTCAAACATGAATTTGTAGGAGTTGTTGCAGTTATGGTTGTTGGATTTGCACTAGTCTTTGCATTTACCTTTGCCTTGTCCATCAAGACGTTGAATTTCCAGAGGCGTTAGAATTTAACCTCACCTTTACCCGCACATTACCCACCATGTAAAAGAGAGGGCCTTTATCTCTATAAATAACTCTCATCTCACTCATAAAGCATCTTCTTCACCCTCTCCATTTATTTATTTATTTTTGCAAGTTCATCCTCTCCATTTCAACGTTACTTATTTTCACAATTTATGTAAATATAATATTTTATTCATTATAGTGAAATCCCAAAAACAATGTAGATGGAGCTCTATAATTCTAAATTATGGATTGGATGAACCATGATAAATCATTGTATTATTTTAGATATTAACATATTATAACGTATATTATGAATTTTTACACTGTGAGTCTTCCATCCAACTCTATCTAAATTTCTGTTATGATAATTTGAATAAAGTTGAAGGAAAAATCAATTTTTTTAGGATAAAGTAAGGCAGTCCCTAATGAGTGGTTAATAAGTTTGGGTGGGTTCATGCCCACCCCAGTTGCCTCCTCAGCACTCATCTTCTACTCACTACTTCTACTTCTACTGCTCTAAAATATGCTACACTGACTCATTGAGGCACGTCTGAGTCAACCCTCTTCATCTCCTTCATTTCTTTGCTACAATCTTGTGAAAAACTGAGTATCGGCAGCAAAAGATGTAAGTCACGATATATCTATGTATCCTTTTTTTTTTTTTTGGTGTATATATGTGTGTGTACGACAAAAATATTGAGAATTTCATCTTTTCCGCATATGGGTATGTAGGGAGAGTGAGTTGAAGCCAATGGACGCTGAGCAACTCAGAGAGAATGCGCATACGATGGTAGATTTCATTGCTGATTACCACAAAAATATTGAGAATTTCCCTGTTCTCAGCCAAGTTCAGGTTACTATACTATCCATTTCTCACTTGAATGCAAAACCAATGATTTGATTGAAATTCACTAAATAAATTCCTGAATGAATTGTTGTCTGCCTCTATTTTATTCCTT
>QANT01005984.1:0-20932 GCA_003254885.1 Purshia tridentata | reverse complement strand
ACTTATCTTCTCTTCAAAGTATGGAAACAATATTTTTTAAAGAATATAAGTAAGGAAAGTGATGAATAAAGTAATTATGTAAATATATAATAATTTCACTAGCCCTTAAATCTTGTAAAATACATCCATCATATTTCCTATATTGCATAATCGGTTAAACGGGTGGTGATGGGCGGTGAAGGAGGAAACCCAAATTCAAGCCATCGACTATTAGGTGGATCGGGTGAAGATTAAACGGGTGGCGGTTCTTGGATCGGGTGAAGATTAAACGGGTGACGGTTCGGGCGATAAATGGTGGTGGGCGGGTTGATGCCCACCCCTAGTTATACTTGAGGGCAAATTAGGAAATTTGAGAAAAAAGTTGATAATTTAATAAAAAAGTTGACTGGAGGTGCCACATTGGCACATATTGATAACTTCAGGTGGTAAATAGTAAAAAAAAAAAGTTCAGGTGGTACGGGAGCACACCCCCTATAGTTCAGGTGGTATTTGTATAAAAAACCCAAAAATAAAATAAGAGACAACTGTTCATTTGAATTGATTATTCCCGTCCGGTCCCGCATTCAGTCCGGCATTCCGAACGAGTTATTGCACCTTCTTCGTTGGTCGCCTTTCTCACCTCACCACCGAACACACTCTTCGCAAGGTTCATTTCTCTCTCTCTCTCTGCGTTTGGTTTCCTAGAAAACTGAGCAAAAGAGAGAAAGTTCTTCAATTGGGATCAATAGAAACCACAATGTAATGACAATTCTTCCTCTAAACATAAATCTTGAATTTGGGTTTTCAGGCTATGAGCTAGTATGGTCGGGTGAAGGACTTGCGCTTGGTCAGGCACATTGGTAATGGTAGCTTCTAAGCTTTGCTTTCACTTTGATTTTTAGTTCGGTACAAAATTTCACAACATTGTACTTTTTAGATGGATTATTGTGCGCTTTTTTCTTCATTTGCATGCAAATTGGTTTGCAAAATTTCTTTCTTTCTTCTTTATTTTTTTTCAATTGCTTTAAACATTGTAATAGCGTGAGGGATTGAGGGTCTACCTTTATAACTTTTTTGGTTCTCTTGCTGCAGTGACTGGTGCCTCGCGTGGCTATGCTTTTGTTGAATACGAAACCGAAAGGGAGATGCTGAGTGCATATAAGGTGCTGCAACTTGTTAGCCAATCTCAATATGATTTGAAAAATGTTCATATATGTATATGTATTTATATTCTTGGGAATTCTACTTTGACACTGAAGTTCTGATGTTGAACATTGCTTCAAGCATTTGAATATTGGCGGGTGGCTGTTCTCATATACCTAACAAAATTAAATTGAATTGGAATTTCTTGCTGGTGTTGTGAGAAAAAATGGGCATATCATTTTGATCTGGTGGGATGACCCGATTGGCATATTAATTATGGTAAAAATTGAAAGATAGGGGAAAATGAAATTTTCTATTGAAAGATAATTCCACCAATTATCTAGCTTGTTTATCCAATAAATGTTAGTTAGCTTGTTTTTCATATACCTCGATAGCAATTTATAGTGATTGATCTTCTTACTACAGAGAACATTTATTTCTGTGGTGCAATATTAGTGGTGTAGCCTTGAATGGTCTTTTTGGTCGAGTGTGAAATGAAATTTGGGGAAGGACTAATGGAAAACAGCTCCTGAAAGGATCTTAGTCAACAAATAGGCAAAGATTAGACTGTGAAGTCTATTGTGCAATCTCTGATGTTTATAACAGTCTTCCACTTTATGAACTTATGTCCAGCACCTGCCACGGCATATCTATTTTAAGTCTCGTAGTTCCTTGTATGCAATGAATTTCATGTGATGAATATTGTGGGTTTGCCTTGTTTGCAGGAAGCTCACCATCCCTTTATTGATGATTCTGAAGTAATAGTTGATTAAAACGGACAGCAGTTGATGGCAGGGTGGATTCCTAGAAGATTAGGTCAATTAAATATTCTCCTTCTACTTACAAATTTGTTGTGCATAAAAAGATTAAAATATGCTATTTTTACTGTTTTCACCAGGGGGGAGGTCGTGGTGGTAAGAAGGAATCTGGACAACTTCGTTTTGGAGGATGAGAAAGACCATTTCGAGCTCCGGTATGTATGACTTTGTTTTTTTATGTGACATACTCTATAAAGTTCCAATAGATTAACTGTTCTGGTCAATGTTCTGCCTCATTTCGCATTGTTTATCCCTCCTTTTGCTAAATATATCTATATATGCACTTAAAAGTTTGAGCCTTATCTGGCTATTTACTCAAAATAGCTTTAGGAACTTGGTCATTGATTGTGGTTTATTCTTTGCTTGAATTTTTTGCCTACTGCTTTAAAATTCCTTTCTAAATGTTTCTTGCAGAAGAAATGCCATGGGAAGGAAGGACAGGTGAAAACACTTTTAGGCCTCGTTTGGTACCGTTTCACAAAACGGTTTTCTGTTTTATAAAACCAAAACTACAAAGAAAATACGTTCATCTTGAGAAAACGACTTTGAAAAACGCGGGATACAGTTTTTCACTTTATAATGTAAATTTGCAAAACGAGTAAGTGATGTTTTCAGAGGATTTAGAGAACACAGGATACAATTGTTCAAATGAAAAAACACGGTCCTCTGCTAGTTGTTTTCCTGCAACCCATATCACTTTTTTTTTTTTTNTTTTTTTTTTTTTTTTTTTTTTCTGTTAGAGAACCCTTATCATTTCTTCATCATTACTAAAAATTAACTACTTCTCTTTGTCTTCTACCTCAATTTTGGATTTAATGACCATTTTACGAGGGATTGAAGATGAAGGCCAAGAGAAATATAATGTTAAATTTTTCTTGGATCTTACCCATTTTTCTCTTGATGAATGGGGATAATTATCACAATTGATGAGTTGATTGAATTGGACTATTCTGGGATCTTTCTTAATTTTTTTCAATGGGTTTAATTTGATTTCTGGGGTTAAATAAGCTGAAACTGTAGGTAGGTTTTGTAAGACAGTAAAGCCATTTGGCATGGTGAGAAGGTGAGAAAATCCTGTGGGGAAGAAATGGGTTGCAGGTGGGGGATAACGAATGGCTTTGTATTAGAAAGGCTTTTCACCTCTATTGGAGAAAACGTGGTAAAGGTTCAGAAACTTCCATAACACAAGTAGGGTAACCCCTTGCAAATATAAAATATTTTATAAAAGGAATTAATAATTTAGTTCATATATATTATAATAACTATTACACTTATGAACGTAATGTCCATTTACATAAATAATTTTTTTAAATTGTTGTTAGGTTGGTTTTTTTATAAATTCTTTATAAAAATGTTAGTACCAGCTAGGCAGCTAGATGCGTTTTCGTTGTTTTTGTTTCTATAACACTGTTTGAAATCATTTCACTAGGCGCCTTCTCAGATCCTGAGAATGCATAATCCAATTACTTGGTTTCATTTGTAGGTACGGTTTTCAAAAAACTTTTATATACAACATTGCCAGACGGAACTTTAATGGTTCAAAAATCTTAAGAGAAGACTGTTTGGATAGTTGAAATTAAGAGGGCTTTAGGGATGGTACAATTTTATTTTATTTTATTTTTTTCCTTCCCTTGCAGGACATCATTACCATGATTGTATATCAATTTTCATCTAATGATTCATACCCGCAAGTATTTACATTTCAGTGCTCATTCATCTCTTTGACTGATCAGCAAGGTGGATAGATTTCAATAATCTGCACAGTATGTTTTCTTGTTCAGTGTAGAAGTCCTATTCGCATAGCTGTTTTTACTAGCTAGATGCATAAATCCTTTTGTGTGGAAAGGTATAAGAGGTGGCAATATTGAATTGAATTACACCAGTATTCTGGGCTAACTATCTTATGGTTTATCTTAGGATTTCTTTCAGTTAAATCCATATTGATTAAGGCTGCAAGTTGGAAAGGTTAAAACCAAAATTTTTTGCATAGACCAACTTCTGTGGAAGGCTAAATATTTTTCTATGGCTTTGATATTCATATAATTAACCTAAATCATTCTTTCCTTACCATTAATAAATTGTTGAGCTTGAATCAACAGAAAGTCTCTTCGGGTTTGAAATTATTGCTCTGTGATTGTCAATTTTTATTCATTGGAACATCAAATATAAATTTCCTTAGCACACAAGGTTTCTTAAAAGTGCAATATTCATACATGGAAATTGTTAATCTTTTGTGGTTTGATAATGGAAAATTGCATTGTGCTTATGATTGCGGTGTTAATGACTCTTACTTTTTTTTTTGGGGGTAATTAGGCGCTCAATCCCATATGATGATTTGGAGAGACTTGGGATCCCACCTCCACCAGAAGGAAGATACATGTCATGCTACCAGGTATTGTTTTTTTTATAGCTCCTAAAGAATGAGGTGCATACTGAGCTGCATATGCTCCAATGTGATCTCAACTAAACATTTGATAGAATACATCGCAATAGGAGCTCTGTGGACAGGGTAGAGCGCTCTCACAAAAGGAGCTCTAGGGATAGGGATGAGCGTTCTCACAAGTGGCATAAGTCCCAATGCCATGAGAGGTCTGCTAGCCATGATCAAAAATTGCAAGAGAGACGATATGGAAAGTCTCTGTGAGGAGAGGAGTCAGTAATGATAAATTTGACTATCTGGCAAGGTGCTTGCTTATCTCTGCTGGAACACTAAAGAACTAGTAATCAAGCACAAATGCCCCCGGAGCTAGTAGTGATCTGTATTCACATTGAAAGGTGGACAATAGATAAATATCTGAATCAATATTCCTTATCAGGTAAGGAATTAGAATTAGCGTATTCGTCCAAAATAGTTGAGGTTCATGCAATGTTAACCAGTCTATTGCTGATCTAGTTTTCTTGTATAGTAAAGCTAGCACTTGGGTTATATAATATAGTTAGAGCAGAATTGTGGTTTTGGTTGTGAATTTGTGATTTAGATGCTCACTGTAGATTAATAGATGATTACTAAAAGGAAATTTTTATATATACCTAACAATTTTTTTTTCTTACCAATTTTTTTAATTTACCAGACATTCACTTTTTTGAATTCAATTTTTTCTCATTTTATCCAATCTTAATTACCACACTACCCTTGTTAATAAATACTCAAATAATAACTCTCAAATTTTCTCCATACCCAACCTAACATTCCCATCCCTGTGTTCCCCATAAACTTCCCTCTCTGCCTCCCTCCCTCCCTCCCAAACTTTCCCTCCCAAACTCACCTTCAACCTCACTCTCATAACTAAACTCCAAACCCTAAATAATTTTTGTTCATATATCTTCTAATCAAGGTTGTTTTCACATATGAAAAGTCATATCATTCTCTGGGACCCTTCAAATGAGGTCAGTGTGCAATCATTGTTGGCGTCATGGCCAAATAGTGCAACAATGACAATTATTTTTAATTACTAGTATTAATAAAGTATTTTTGCAATGTTAAATAGTTATTGTTCTACATCTACACTAACAATTATTGTTTTGTTACTGTGGGCAGTAACTATTATTATTTTTCCTTTATCATCTGCCAATCATCTTCTTTGCAACCCAGCCACACCAACACAGCCACACCATTCTTCTTTGCAACCCAGCCAGACACCAGTCTTCTTCGCAACCCAGCCACACTAGTCTTCTTCGATTTTGAATTAGAGGGACAGAGAGAGCTTCGATTTTGAATATGAGAGGGGAGATAGGGAAAGAGACATAGGAAAGCAGAGAGAGGGGAGAGAGAGAAAGAGGGAGAGAGAAGGGGAGGAAGCCGTCGACTATGGCGTCGTTCCTTGTGCTAGGACCGGCTCGACACCAATTTTTTGCAACTAGGCCGGTGTGTGTTTCAAAAAAAAAAAAAACCCTAGAATTAACTATACGAAGAGTTGTACCCATTTACACACCATTTCAATTGCTAACATATTTTATATATTTTTATATTTATAATTCCAAATATATTCTTTTGTGGTTTTTGACTTTCCACCAAACACCTCTCTGTGTTAAGTGGGTAACAAATAAATATTTGGATTCTCTACTAACTCATTTTATGCTAATCTCATACTAATCAATTAAACTGTGTCTTTTAACAGTGTAGACTCATGAGTGAAACCGTTCAATTTTTAGATCAACAAAATCAGAAATCAGCTAGTTATGTAATTGTTATTGAACAAACAAATAGCGAGTTTAACTGTTACCAAACTCGTATGTTTATTTTATTATAGTTGACCAAAAATTTTATAATTTAGTTTATATTTTACAGAGATGATGCTTAAAAAGTAATTTAAAAAATGAACGATTCTGATCATGAGTACATAATAAAACAACGCCATTTAATTAATTAGTACAAAATTAGCACAGACAGGATTAACGGATGATCTAAATTCCAAATAAAACATCCTTCTTGGCAGAAGCAGATCGACTTACATCTATGTGGGGTCTGGCGACTGACTGGAGAACCCCAAAACCACCCCAAAAAAATGGAAGATGAAGTGGGTATATTGAGCAATTATTAGACTTTTAAATGAAGAGTGGGTGCCACGTATATTATGGGTATTGAATATAAAGTTGAGTCATTACACTGTAGAATGTTCCTCTCCGCATGCCAGCTATCTAATCTGCCAAGACTGCTCTCCTAAGTAACAAAACATACACCAAACCAAGCAGTGAGGATGACCAAGAATTGCTTAAACACGTTGGTGCACATTATTCAAAACAATAAGTTAAAAAATTATCCAAAGAGCAAGTTAAAAAAATTATCCAAAACATAGTTAAAGCTTTGAGTTGTTCAATAGATTCAGCAACGGCTTCTTTAAACACCTTAGCCAAAAAATAAAGAAAAAAAAAAGGAGGGGGAAAAGATGATACAACAACTAGCCAATCAGAACNCAGCAACGGCTTCTTTAAACACCTTAGCCAAAAAATAAAGAAAAAAAAAAGGAGGGGGAAAAGATGATACAACAACTAGCCAATTAGAACAAGGCACAATAGAGTGCTGATTAACTAAAACATAAAGGCAAAAGAAATCTAAAACTAAAAGCAAGAAAAGTTCAGCTTCTAAATCCAAGCAGAGAAAGGGAAACAAAAACGCCATGCATTGTCTCTTCAATGTAGAAGTTTGAGGTCCTCTTCATCTCCAAGGCAACTCTGAGTCCTAATTAGTAGCTTCAATTCTCAAGATAGAATGCCCTTCAAACTATTAGACAGTGAAACAAGAATAATATTTTCAATAAGCAGGCCAGAAATAAGCATAATCATTAGGAAGCAATACAATTTTCTAATATAGAACAACATAGCAGTAAAATTAAGTTATAAAAGAGTTTAATGCCAGTCTGGCCAAAAAATATTGCAGAATAGGATGAAATATGAAATATAAAAAAATAATATAAGGCAAAAACAACCTCAAAATACAACGATAGGATCCCAAACAGTTACCTCACAATTGCAAGCAAAATTACTAAATTCTATAAATCAGGTGGCCATAATTAATCTAGAAAATTACATGTGATGCATAACCTTTAGCACAATGGAGACCAGAAGCACCCTACAAGCCTACGCTGAATTCTTTTTTTTGGTAGACTGGGGGCCATAGGCCCAAACAGCCTACACTAAATTCTTCAATTTGAAACCCACAATCATCACAAATTTGAAGCACAAGTTTTCATTATATTTCTAAGGCTTATTCGTGGATTTGTCCCTGAAACATACTGCTTTTTTCACTTTGCCCTTTAAAAGTTAAATCTTTCCACTTTGCCCCCTAAACCTTACTCTCATCTGCCCCCTCCTTCACCTCCACTTGGAGTTTTAGAGGTCTGTTTTGATTTATTTTTATATGGTTGTATAGAGGAGATGCATAGCTTCAAAACGAGTATAAGAATGCTGATTTTGGTGAAGGTTTGATGGGTTAAAAATTGGGGCAAATTTAAGATAAAAACTAAACTAATGGATAAAGTTGACGAAACTTGGCTATTGAGAGTCATTTGTAAACATAGCTTCAAAACGAGTATAAAAATGCTGATTTTGGTGAAGGTTTGACGGATCAAAAATTAGGACAAATTTAAGATAAAAACTAGACTAATGGATGAAGTTGACGAAACTTGGCTATTGAGAGTCATTTGTAAAATTCAGGTGGTAAAGTAAAAACATTTAACTTCCAGGAGGCTAATTTTCAAATGGTGACACCGAAAACATGTTTTAAGTACTATATTATCCTATCATGGCCTATATACAGTCTACCAAACATGCCCTTATAGTATAAATTGGCATAATAATAAAAAGAATTATTTGTAATTGGATGCTATATATTTACTTACAGTGAAATGTGCTCCAAAATATGAAATGGAGTCTTGCAATTAAGTTGCAACATCTGTATTGGAAAGCAGCAGCGCCCATCTATAAATATTCACTGACCATTACAAATAAACACAAAAACACTTCAATATGAGAAATTGAGAAGTAATTACTAGGAACTTTGAAAGTTACTATTTAGTTGATATTAGCATATATAAGACTAAAATGGATGAGTCTCCATAGTCATAGTGTATTCAAGAAACAGAAATAACCAAAAAAAGTTGTTGCCTGAGTAAATTAAAAACTTACAGTTGCTTTCTTCTCATCATCATCGTCACCAATTCCATACTTATCAAGATAATAAGCATCTTCTTCTTCGCCTACACTTTTCTGTACTCTTTCTAGTTCAGGGGATGTCTTCAACTTGTGGCAGCTGGTTACAGAATAAGTTTCCAAAGATGGGAAATTGACAATGCAATTTTCCGAGCAAAAGCCTTGCAGACTTGGTAGAGAACGAAGGGTCAAATGCTGCAATCGGCTGAAAGCAATCTCATTTCCTGCATCATCTTCTTTGTTGCTTGCCACTATTTGTTTCATTCTTTTACAGCACAAAACTTTCATTTTTGTGAGTTTCATTAAACTTTTGGCTACCGAATAAGTTGCCAAATATTCCATTTTGTGGCAACCAATTACTTCCAAAGTTGTTAGATTCTGGAAGGATATTACTGCAGATGACTCTAGAATCTTTAATCTGGGAGACTTCACCACACGTAGAATTTCCAAGTTTGGAAAAACGGGGCCTGCTGCTTGGGCGTTCTCATTCCCTAGGTGAATCAGTTGTAACATATGAAAAAGCTCCAAATGTCTTACATGTGGGAGGGTCCCAACTGCATGTATTGCCCCACTACTATTTCCATCATCGTCAAATATTTCTTTGCTAGAATAACAAGACAATACAAGTTTTTCAAGAGTATGTAATTTCTCTAAGAAACCAACTGCTTGCTTGGAGAGTGGTGCATAACATTGAAACCAGTTTAGTTTGCTGAAGAATTCTGCTATGGGTGGATCATACCAAATCTTCACGGCGCTCCCCAAGAGCAAATGTTTCAAGTTCGGGAATGAATCCTGAAATATATCATATCAACGTGTGAATGTTAAATAGCATATAGAGTAAGTGATATTGTTCCCTCTAAAGCTAGGAAGCATGGGCACCGACACGAATATGGGGACATAACACGACATGCCAATACGACAAAGTTCAAAAAAATTAGGACACGACATAGGTCCGAGTCATTGTTTTAAATAATATATATATATATTTATACAGGCCGGCTTTATTGTGGGATTACCACAAACTTCTAATTTGTGGGATTCCCTTGTGGGACCAACATAAGTTGTTTTGTATCAATTCGAACTGTTCATTTTTTATATTTTCATTGATTGATCATCCTTACAAAGAATTAGCCAAATCGAAAATCATTTGTCTATCTAACTTTGATCAAACAAATGGACGAATAAAATATTTTTGAAGAAACCGTCCAATTGTTTGATCAAAGTTATATATATATATATATATGCCAAATAAATCTATATACAATTTTCAAAATACATAAATAAAATATCACATAATTAAACCATATGCCAAATAAAACTCATAGAACATGTCCCAAGTTCCTACTCATAAAATTCATACAATTTTAAGTATTCTATCCCTTTCTTTTTTTCAATTTAATCTCACTTTACTTTAAAATTTCAACGGACACGTCTATATTTGTGTTGGACACATATTGAACGAGTGTTGGAGTACTGTCCATGCTTCCAAGCTGGGAGATGAATATTTTCCAAATGACTTAGAAAGAAGTGAATTAATGTGCCTCATCAACTATTTTATTTTAAATGTGCCCATGATCAAGCAGGTGAAGAGGTAGCATAAACAATGGGACCTGTGACGCACAGTAGATGTTAAAGGTTGAGGCTGTTTGTTCGGGTTAATTCTGTTTGAAAAGGACCAGTGGGTGTTGTTGCTCTCATTGGAAGTGACTTTAGGGATTTTCATGAAAGGGAAGCCATTTTTTGGAGGTTTCCCTTGTAGAAAAGAAGGGCTTTTCAAACCCATGAAAGAAATAAACATATAAGAAATTAGAAAAGTTAAAAAAGAGGTTTGAGTGGTGAGTGTGCAAGATAAAAGAGGTTTTGTTCAGCTTAGAGTGGTGAGTGTGGAGATAAGTAAACACCAAATTCATTTTAATTAATAAAGAATTTTAATTATTACTTATTAAAATATATAATTATAAAGAAAATAAATAAAGAGGAATTACTTATATGTATAAAAGTACTCGTACCTTTTCAATTAGAAAGAACGATTGTTGAGCCGGAGTATACAAACGATTAAGCTCATGTTGTTCTTGAAACATTGAAAATTTCGTAGCAAAAATCTCCACTTTATGACATCCATATATTTCCAATTGTTTGAGTAGTGGCCACTTGCAAGCATGCATTCCCGGATAGAAACTCCTAAGTTGGCGCAACCCTCCAAATTCCACAAATGTTACTTTTGGGAACACAAATTTAGGCGTTGTTTCTAATCCATCTTCCTTTGCAACGATTTCCTTCACTTCATCACAATTTAACACTCGAAGCTTTTGTAGCTGCCGAAGACATCTGGCCGTTGAGGCTGGAAAAATATTTTTCAACCTTGGGCAGTTACTTATGGCTACTGAATCAAGATTTTGATAGTTGAAAATCTCCAACTGATCAGTGTCTAGCGCATTCAATCCCGTAATACTAGGCCCAAAGATATTAATTAGATTGTTGCATCTAGAAACTTCAACTGCTCTCAGTTTGCAAGAAGAATATAGAGCAAGTTGGTTGTGCCATATTGTCACCAATTTACTTAGGCCATCGACGACCAATCTCTCCAAGCTAGGAACCCTTACCTGCAGTACATATATACTCATCTTACGAGCTTATTGAAAAACTTTTTGAGAAAATAATGGAAATAAAAACAGAGATATAAATTACCTTTTCATCGAAAAGACAGTATTGTACTACACTCTCAACATCAAGGTTCTCTTTGGAGTTGATCTCTTTAATTTCTTTGCAGATTGTAGTATTTTCACTTATAGGACTAAAGATGAATGCCTTCAGCTTAGTGCAATTAACTAATTCCAATTTCTTCAATGACGAAAATTCAATATAACTTCCTGTGCAAAATGTAGTAAGGTTTGGAAGATCTTCTAACCTCAGATCTTCTAGCTTAGAAAACATGTTATTCATGTTTTCTTCAACGTATTCTTTTATTGATAGTATCTCTTCCATGATTTCACATGCAGATATCTCAAGATGTTTGAGCTGTACAAGACTTGTAGCCATAGAAGAGGATAAGAAGAATCTCAAATCACCACATCCATGCACACTCAAGGTTACTAAGTTGGGCAACACAACCTGTAGTACAAAAATCATGTTTAGGAAATGACAGTTTAACATGTTAGTAAACTTACTATAAGCTTTTGGTACGTAAGAGGGTTAAGGTTGAATTTAGTTGCTCATTTAATAATCAAGTGGAACAAATTTGAACCTCATATATCAAATAAGGAAACAATTAAGAAGGATTGGTGTCATTACAAACCACGTAAATATTTAGTTCATTGCAACAACAGAAAAATGACAACATCAACAAAATACTAGTCTGGTGGTATTTATCTGCACAATTTTGAAGAGGTCTAAAATTCGAATCTCATCTCCCTTAGATAAATAAATAAATAAAGCAACCAGCATAGCAATCCTAGAATTTGTGGCCAAATTGTACCATTACTTTATAATCAGTGGTGCTTAATCATTCTTGATATAATAAACCTTAGGGTGCGTTTGGTAACGTTTCAAAAAACAATTTTCTGTTTTTGTAAAACTGAAAACATAGTAAAATGTGTTTGGTGATCATATTCAGAAAACAATTTTTGAAAAACATAGGATATGATTTTCAAATTATGGTGTTTTCAATGAATTTGAAAAACATCGGATATAGAAAAATAAAAATAAAATTGAGTTCTCCTCGCAAGCATCACTCTTCTCTACCACACAACACATATCTTAACTCTCTCTCTCTCTCTCTCTCTCTCTCCATAGACACCACCACAAGCTAAAAAGGAGTGAATATTGATTGAGAGGATTTTGAACACATAATTGGGCTGAAGTTTATCCTCACCACCTCAGAAAGAGTCGCTGCCTCACATAATTGGGCTGAAGTTTCACTATCACTTTGGTTATTCACTAAAGAGCTCAATTTCTCTATGGGTTGAAGGATTATCAATGGTGTAACTGTGCAAGGGACCTGATGTGCCCATTTTCTAGCTAATATTATGTAATTCATATTGATTTTTTTTACATATTTGTACTAGACATGTTTTTATTGATTTTGTTTTCAGCAAACTGTTTTTGAATTACTCTACTAGATGTATTCTCAAACTGTTATTAACAATACAAATGCAATTCTCCATTTTCCTTTTACAGAATTATTTTATGAAAATATATTTGTAAAACGTTACCAGACGGACCATAATATTGAACCATATTTTTAACGGCCATATTATCTGAATATTTACATAATAACAATTAGTCATATATCATAACCTTATCAAAGTAAATTTTCTTGATAAAATAAAATATTTTAACTTCTAAGAACGAAAATGGAGTGCGGAAGGATGTTGCATTTCTATTAGTAAATATTTTAAATTTTAACAATGACACAAAACAATGTAACATAACAACGATGGATTCTGTTAGACAAATAACTATTAATGACAGAAAAGCACGCCAAAATAAATTAAACCAAGGACATACCTTCCTATTAATGATATGTGTAAAATCAACATCATTCTGCAAATGGAGATGTTTCAATTGTTGAAAACCTTCATCCGATTGATAGACAATACTATTAACACCCTCCTCTGTCCCATCCAAGTACAAATCTTCACATCTCTTCAGTAGAATTTGTAGACCTTGGTTCAATTCACTGCCAGTAGTGAGCTTGAGTTTTGTTGTGTTGAGGTTCGTGTCAGTCATGTCTTCCCTTTTCCACGCATCACCAATATATATTTGGTATCTCTTCAACTTAGTGGAGAACAAGTTTGCTGGAAGAATTTGAGGATTCGGAATATTTATTTCTAATGCAGTTAGCAGAGGCAAGTATTGCAACTCTGAAAGGCTGGCATTACTTCTTTCTTCACCTTCAGCTTCCCATTTGTCAAAGCTGTTCCTCATTCTCAAGTCTTCTAGTCTTGTCAAACTTGATAAAACATAAGGAGAAATCACTTCAAGTTGAGAGCAATTAGACAAATCCAACACCCGTAAACAAGTTAATTGCCCTATTTCTTTGGGCAACTGTTTAATCTTAGAAGATACACAGCTAAGAATTTGTAAGTTTGTTAACTGACCAACTAGTGCTATGTCTCCCAACACACAATAATCGAGACACAACGTCTGAAGATTATTTAGGAACTGAAAGGATGAAGGAAGCAGTGAAATATGCAGACAGGTTAAATCCAATACTTTGAGTTTTTTCGTCTTTTCAAAAAAGTTGCATGGGATTTCTAGCGAGTCATCCTGTCGAAGTTGCAAATAAAACAATTCTAATTCTTGGCAATCCAAAACTTCAGGAAGCCTTGGGATATTGGAGCAATGTAAGGAGATTGCAGTGCAAATAGAATCCTTATTTGGCCATTCTTTCAAATCACCTCCAGAGTTTACTGATAAGACGCTAAGTGCAATTCGGTTAGCAACATTGCATACAAGATCATGCATTCTAACATTTTTATCATCCTCACCGTCCAACAATAGACAAGAGTCTTTGAGTTTTTCTACCCGTGAATGTAACGCATCTTGTGCTTCTTCTACTGTACCCACATTATTAAACAAACCCAAGCCCATACCATATTGCCACAAGTATTTGAGATTGATAGTGTTCCCCCCTACTACAGAAATTCCACAAAGCAAGAACAATGGCTTAAGCTCTTTATCCTCCAATTGATTGTAACTCCATTCTAGAGCCAAGTATGCCTTTTCTGTCAATTCTTCTTTGTCAAACCTTTTTAGGCGTGACAAAGCATCTCTCCATATTGGTAATTTACTTCTATTTTTTAAAGCGCTTGCAACTGTGACAATTAAAATCGGCAGTCCTCCACATCTTTGGGCTACTTGAGTTGCTACCTCTCGTATGGCGGGATCTTTAACAACATCACCTGCCCTCTTTTCAAATAAACCCCAAGTTTCTTCTGGGTCCAAAATTTGCAGTGGAAAATCTGTTTGCATACGCATAGTAGAGGAAAATGTAATTCGACTTCTAGATGTCAACAATATTTTACAGGTTGCCACATCAGGAAGTCCCACACCCTTCAAATTAATTTCATCCTGAACATCATCCAAAATTACAAGAATCTTCTTGTCTTTTATCCTATTGCATAGTCGACGTGCTCTTCCTTCTTTAGTCTCATTTTCAGAAAAGTTCATACCTAACTTTTCGGCAATTTCTCTTTGAACTCTGTCCTTATTTGAATTATTTTTCACATCTCTAACCATAACAACAACCTCAAATAACTCTTCATCTTTTGTTGCTTGCCTTAAAACTTCTTCAGCCAGTGTTGTCTTCCCCACACCCCCAATTCCGTACACCCCAATCATGTCGGTATTAGGATTTCTCAGCTCATCCATGATTTTCTTTACAATTGAATTCCTGGAATCAAAGGCCTCGTAATCTTTGGTAGATATGCTGCATACCTCTGGTTGGGGAACATCGTATGCAAAATTGGTAAAATCTTTTTTTCCATAAAGTTCAACAACCTTCCCCAACAATTCTGTTGATTTCCTACTTAACTGATATCGAAGCTTTAGATTAGGACAACACCCATGGAGGCACTTCATATTTCCATGGCGTTCATCTTCCAGGAATTGGTTTGCATCTCTAGTGATGTCAGCCACATCTGTTAGCCAGTTGTTGACAGAGGTTTCAACTTTTCTACCATTGTTTTCTTCTTGAACAACCTTATGCTGCACACCCTCTCTGGCAGCACCCAAGTCGCGCACTTGACTCTGTAGATTTTGGAACTCGCTTTCGTAATGAAATAGATAACCCACTTGGCGTGCAACTGGCTTAATAGTGCACTTGGCAATTTCTCCAACAATCCCAGCACCAAATGCAATAAGACAGTCCATGTCTGTTGAATATAAAGCAACAATTAAAAGGAGAAATATGACAACAAAACTGCAATAAGAAAATAAGATTCGAATATTGTTGGTAAAGTCTCTTGTTGTTGGGATAGAATACTGACTGCTAGGAGTTGAATTAAGTTAATTTGCTCTGTTTTCTATTTCTTTTCAATATTACTCCTAACTTAATTAATGAAATTAAACTCATTTTTTTAAAAAAATTGCTAAATTACAATTTAGTCACTCAATTTTATCTCAAATTTTAAATTGGTGCTTCTAGTTAAAAGAGTGTTAATTTTATACTTTAATTTTAAAATTATTTTAATTTAGTACATCGCCAAGTTCGTTTACATAACATTAATGTGGTCCCAACAGACCTATTCTTACTTGTTGATTTGACTTTTAAAAAATTGCCATATAAGAAAAAATAAAAAATATATATTTAAAAAATGTATAAAATAATAAAACATTAAATTTAAAGAGAAACAGAAATAAAAAGAAACCCACTGCCTTCCTCTCTCTCTCTCTCTCAGCTATCTCTCTGTCAATATTTTTCTCTCTATACTGGGAGCGACATCGCCGGACCCAAGAGGTGCCGACGTCATCACAGACCTCCGATCTGGAGCCTCCGACCGAGAACCTTCTCCAAAACCCCACCGGCAACCTCAACCATCTCTGGGTTTTTTTAGTTTTTTCTGGGTTAAAAACACCCCTTCTGCCACTTCTCTCTCTCACTTTCTTTCTCTCTCTTGCTGAAGTCGACCGTGGAGACTTCGCCGTCACCCAACTCCACATCCTCTGCTGATATTCGCCAACAATGATGGCTGCTCGATTGGGCTCGCACGCTTCAGTTGAGAACCCAGAACGGTGTCGCCCCAGCCCCACCCAAGCTCTCTGTTTGTTTCCCATAAATTTGTCCCCATTTTTCATTTTCTGTTTGATTTAGATCTGCTAGTATTCAATCTAGGTTTTGGTAAGTTGATTTTAGTGAATATTTTGTTCGAACTTTGAATGTAATTGATTTACTCAGTTGTGAGTTTGGGTGTTTGTGATTAGAGTTGGGTTTTTGCCCGTGGGTTCAAGTGTCTTTCTCTAGGCCGGCTTCCCTTTGCCCCAGAGGAAGGGTGGTTTCGAGGGAGGGAGGGAGGGTGAGGATGGTGGTGGCCACTCACCTCCCTTCCAATCGTCGGCCACTCAGCTCTCTCTCTCTCTCTCTCTCTCGCTATGTCACATCTCTATCTCTTTGTCAATCTCTTTCTCTCTATACTGGGAGCGACACCGCCGGACCCAAGAGGTGCTGACAACATCACAGACCTCCGATCTTGAGCCTCCAGCCGAGAACCTTCTCAAAAACCCCACCGACAACCTCAACCATCTCTGGAATTTTTTAATTTTTTCTGGGTTAAAAACACCCCTTCTGCCTTCTCTCTCTCTCTCTCTCACTTTCTTTCTCTCTCTTGCCGAAGTCGACCGTGGCCCAACTCCACCTCTGCTGCTCATATTCGCCGACAACGATGGCTGCTCGACTAGGCTCGCACGCTTAAGTTGAGAACCCAGAACGGTGTCGCCCCACTCCCACCGAAGCTCTCTGTTTGTTTCCCATAAATTTGTCCCTATTTTTTGTTTTCTGTTTGATTTAGATCTGCTAGTATTCAATCTAGGTTTTGGTAAGTTGATTTTAGTGAATTTTTTTTTTCAAACATTGAATGTGATTGATTTACTCAGTTGTGAGTTTGGGTGTTTGTGTTTCGAATTGGGTTTTTGCCCGTGGGTTCAAGTGTCTTTCTGGAGGCCGGCTTCCCTTTGCCCCAGACTTAGAGAGGGTGGTGTAGTAGGCGGCGGTGTGGTGTCGAGGGAGGGAGGGNTCGAGGGAGGGAGGGAGGGTGAGGATGGTGGTGGTGGGTTGTTGTCGATGGTGGAAGGGAAGAGAGAGAGATGGTTTCGGTGGTGGTGGTGGTGGAAGGGAAGAAAAGGGAAGTGAGAGAGGGGGAAGAAGGGGTGGTGGCCGGTCAGTGCAGAGGGTGGGGAGAGTGGTCGGTGGGTCGAAGAGAGGGGAGGGGAGGGGTGGTGGTGGGTGGGGAGTGGAATTGCGGGTTACTGGGTTGCTGTGTGTGTTTTTTGTTTTTCATTTTTCATTTAATTATTAATAATCAATTTGATATATATCATTTTTAAATTTTAATTAGATTTTTGTACTAATTTATATCTATGAGTTTATTTTTAAAAGTCAAGTAAATATACAGCACATTTAAGTAATTAACGGACTTTCTAACGGCGAAGTACTAAATTAAAACAATTTCAAAATTTAAAATATAAAATTGATATTTTTTGAATTAGAACTATGCACTAATTTGAAATTCAAGATAAAATTAAAGTATTAAATTATAATTTACCCAAAAATCGAACAAGAAAATTAAAGGGCATACCTCTTAAATCTCTTTTTGTTAATTATGGATGAAGCTAGTAATTGCTCTTCAACTCCCTTTGCTAGCTTAGAATGGACAGTCTGTACTGAAGAAGGTTTCTGCCATGTAGGACAACCTCAAATCAGAGGACAATTCAAATTAATGAAATATAAAGATGCATCAATTGTAATTATTTAGTAGTAGGTACGTATATACCTTATAAATCTCTTTTGGTTGTCTTCAAATTGCTTTTTGTACAACACTGAAGTAGAAATGCAAATTAATGAGACTAAGCAGATGCAAATCAAAAGTAGAAAAAGTAGGTGAATATAATGAACAACGTGTTTGGTTTTCCTTTTGGCGTACCTTGAAATCGCTTCCTTGGAATGAACAAGGTAATGAGACCAAGCTTAAAGAACAGACAGCATGCAACTCTTTCCTTCTTTTTCTTTCTTTTTTTCTTTTCCCTTATAAGTTGAAAACAACAATTGAAAGGAAAACTATGAAAATAACTGTGCCAAAGAAGATTTGCTGCAACGTGGGACAAACTGCAATTAAGTGAGAAATGAGACTCAAATCAGATCGAACACAATTCAAATTAATGAACTTTAAAGATGGATCAGTGGTAGGAGGTACGTACGTTGGCTTAGATCAATGACTTTCAAGATAATGAATGAGATTGAGAAATTGAGATTCTCCAATAATTGCAGGAAATGGATTATGGATGTCAGAAGTGAAAAAGTTGCATATTAGAGGAAAGTTATGGACTGATAGCTCGTTGACTGATAGTCTATGCTATGACAGCGAATGCTAACCTAATCCGACCGCAAGTCTTTTCCCATTGGCTATAGCCTAGATACTGGCCCTACTTGTACATATAAAAAGTAAAAGGTATACTTTTAGTTGTTTGTTGCTACATGAATGACAACATCGTCTAAGAAATTTCCTTTGATTTGAACATTATTTTTTTTAATTTGAACCTTTTCCTGGCCCAAAAAAAAAAAAAAACTCTTTATGAAATTTTCATTATCAAAAAAAAAAAAAGTAGAAAAACGATGGAGTTGGATCTACTATGGCTATGACTGATGTGCCATGCCAGGGGAAGGAGGCAGAGGGCGGTTGGGCCTAGAGTAAATTCTTTTGATTTTCTAATTTGTTTTTTATTTTTTAGAAATAGGAATTGATATATATATATATATATATATTATCAAGGAATCAAATTTCGGTTTTGTGTAAATTTTCGATGGAAATTTCAATAGAAATTTCGACGGAAATTTAGGAAAATTTTAAATTTTGACAGAAATTAAACGGAAATGACGGAAAGCATTATTAAAATATGAAAATTTTGAATGAAACTTTACCATATGTTTATTTAACATATTACCTACTACCTTCATAAAAAATATTGAGAAAATTAAATCATATAGTAGGTTTCATGTGATATAAGGTATTTATAATGAGTACTGGAGACAAATACAGTTAAATAAAATTAGTATAATTAATAAATGAAATTAATATATTATTACTTTTTTTTTAGAATAAGGTATAAGATATTAGAGATTTAGGCATTTTAGGATACTTTAATTATTTTTTTGTGTAGAATATATTGGGGTTTATGGTTTTTAAAAAAAAAACTTTAAAATCAAAGACCAAACGAAACCCGAAAGTTAAAAACCTCAAACGAAAGGCTAAACTTTTTTTTTTTTCCAATTGACTAAATGCCTCAAAATCCAATCAACTCTAAAAAAAATTTTTTCTTCTCTTCCTTTTTTCTCCTTTCCTTCCTCTTTTTTTTTTTTTTTCTTTTCCTTCCCTTTTTCCTTTCCTCTATCCTGAACCCGTGTGTGTGACTTATTACTTTAGTCTTTTTTTTTCTTTTTTTTCTTCCTCCCTCACAGTGACTGCCCCCACAAAATCCGGCCACTGGGCCAACCTTTTCCGGCCAACCCAAGGCGACCAACGAGAAGCCCAAGCACCAGCCATCTTCTCCCTCCTTCCTCCACGCCAGTTGCCCACCACAAGCATTGGGAATTGCGAAATAAAAGTTAGCCACCGCCGGATTCTTTCGCCGATTCCGGCCACCTTCGAGCTCCGATCACCCTTTTTTTTGTGGGTTTTTCTTAACTCACCGTAGGCTTTCATTTCCCTAAGGTCTGAGGTGCCAATTTTGTGAAATTGTGATTTTAATTTTTAGGGTTTGAATTTGATTTCAAAAATTTCAGAATATTTCGGCGAAATTTCCAAAATTTCGACAAAATAACTGAAATAAACTCGAAATTTTTAAGGAAGGGTTTTAAAATTTCGTTCCCTCCCAAAAACGAAATTTTCGGCGAAATTTCACCGAAAATTTCAAAATTTAACACCTTATTATAAATTAATTATGGGAATGCCAAAAAGAATTTATTGAATAAAAAATATGAACTTGGGTATTTCAAGAATGGAGTGGGCCTGCAATTCTTGTTAGGTGTCTTAGTTGGGCTCTCCTAATGCTAATGGATCAAAGAAGCACTGTACGAAGACGAAGAAAGATAAGATAATAAAAATAAGAGTGATTTATAGGCCTAATTTTTTCTCCTTTCTTAGATTAATACCTTAATACTTTTTTATTTTTAACTAAGGTCTAAAAATATTATTTAGATGTTTTTAATTTTAAAAATGTGTAATATTATCCTAAAATTAATGATATGTAAATCTTAATATTATCCTAGTATTATCATAATATTATTCTAATTGTATATTACTTTAATATTATAATATTATATTATATATCCTAATTAATATTATCATATTACCCTATAATTAATAATGGAATTTAACTATACAAAATGAATGATTGACTCTGGTTTGTACATACATTTCAATTGTACCAATCAATCGATCGGTTCTGGTTTGTCAACTTTTATGTTATGGTTTAGCTCTCTGCCCAAAATCCCGAAGCTAAACCCTAACATAACGCCTCTACCTAACCCATTCTATACTCTAAGACGGGTGAGGGTGAAAAGATGAGATTTATCCTCAAAACTCAGGAAATGAAGCAGCTTGAATAAATAAATATATATATATATATATATA
>QANT01005983.1:0-24375 GCA_003254885.1 Purshia tridentata | reverse complement strand
TACAGGTTATTAATTTATTAATACCAGTATTATATGATTTGAGGGCAAAAAAAAATTAGGTTAATTGACTTTAAATACCAAATTTCAATAATTTTTTAATTTAGATGCCAAAATTTAATAATATTTTAGATTAGGTACTAGTTGAAAAGTCAAGCATAATGATATAGTAAAGGGCACTATAATTCACAAATATTACATTACATGCCACTACAATAAAATATATATATATATATATATTACATCCATACTATTATATTAATTTATACTATATTGTATTAAAAAAAAAAAATCAATCCAATCACATATTAACTGTGACTGTCTTACAATTTAGTTGTAATTGTCTTGGTAAGTTGAAAAAGATAACTCCCACCACTATACTAAGTATTTTTTGAGTAAAAGTATTGTTTGGATCTCTATTTATACTATATTGTAATACAATTTCTTTTAAAAAAAAATTTCAATTCAGTCACAACCTAACTATGACTGTATCACAATTTAGTTGTGACTGTCATTCAGTCACAACTAAATTTGAAGTTAAGTGTCGTACAGTCACAACTAAAATTGAAGTTGAGACTATATGAATTAATTTCCAAGACAATATAAAAGTATCAAGGACAATTTTGTCAAAATTTTATAAATTTTATCTAAAACCCATCATATGTAGGTCAAAGGACAATAGAAGGGCAAATTTGTTAAACAAATAAAGCCCAAAACAAATGGGCTTTAAATTTGTGACTTATTCTAAAAATTAAGTTCAATAGTTAGTAATCAAACCTAAAAATTATGAGCAAAACTGATTTTCTAAAAAAGTATTAAAATTAGGTACTTAATCCCAAATTTCTAAAAAAAATTTAGCTCAACCATTCAAACTTGGGCATTGTTGAACTTGTTTATTACAACAACTATGATCAAAACCCATACATTATCCATCAATATATAATCATTCTTAGACTTATTTGACTTGTTTTTGGATTTGGGTCCAAGAAAATAAATAATATTGGAGGGGGAAAAAAGGGTAAAAATGTGGAGCAATTAATGCATCGATGAGCTAAATTGTCTTAATGAATGAATGATGATATTAGATTCCACATCCAAAAGACTAGCAGACAAACAACCCGCTTACGAATCAAAACCTATCTACCTCCTTCGCCACATAATACGTGGCGCTTTCTCACATTGGGCTCTCTGCTGCTGCGCTCTCTTTCTCTCCCTCTCTGTGCAGCCTGCATTATTAACACTAACCTATCTACCACCTTCGCCGCATAATACGTGGCGCTTTCTCACATTGGGCTCTCTGCTGCTGCGCTCTCTCTCTCTCCCTCTCTGTGCAGCCTGCATTATTAACACCCAAAATACCATTTGTTTGCTAACTCAAAACTCAACCCCAACCCCCCCATATGCAAACAACAGGCACTATAAAATCGAAGAATTAATATCATAAAAATTAGTAATTATAATTACTTAACAATAAAAAGGCAACAAGAAGCTAGCAATTGACTATTAATTAATTTCCACCTCATTTTTTCTGTGAGTGGCACTCGGCATTGGGTGGTGGTAAACTGGTAACTGAGGTAACTTTGTCTCGATGTTGTTGTATAAGCAGACAAAGGGTTTGCAAGAAAATCACACACTTTCTGTATTACGCTACTTTACAAAGACTAAAGTCCATCCAACATTCAACTCCCAGCACCCTTTTTACCAGTTTAATCACCATATCTCTGTTACATGTGATCTCATCTGATCATGATCAAAAAGTATATAAAGATGATCGAATCATACCCCACGTTTACAAATCCCCCTCTCAGCTCAAAATTAATAACTATACGAACCTCAATATTTATAAAATTAATTAACATTCAATTCATGGTTGTGAACCTCGAAATACACTTTTTCTGAAAATGCTAGCTACAAGCCTACAATTATGAACTGTTTATTGTTAAAAGACTGAATATAGAGTCAACGCCTAGCTTATCAACGCCTTAAATATTCATTCAGACACCTTAATTAGAAAAGCTGAGTTGATCGATCAATGTCACACTGTCACAGTACTAGGCTAGTAAAGGCATCAAGTCAAATTAATTAATAATTTCTGAAAGAGGAGAGCATTGTGATGGAAGATTTAAAACAAATCTACCAGTTAAAGAAATATTAATAGATCGAGGAACGAAAACCTATATTATATACTGCCAAATACAGACACACACACATATATATATATATAATTAACGCAGTGGAAAAACTCACCACATACGCCAAACACAAACAGTAATTTATGATACACCAGAAAGGCAAAGTATGTTGAGACTACTGCCATGGGTCGTCTCATCTGGGCATAAGGTTATTCTAGCTTCAATTAATAATTAATGGCAGAGTTTGTATGAGTAATTTAATTTGAAACTTTCACCAAAACGCATTAATTCACTTTTCATTCAGACTAGAAAACTACAGTAATATTCCCGCAATGGTGCTGTGTTTGTATTGTTTCAGTGGGAAGGCAAGAATCTCGATCTCTCTGCTACTCTTCATTATCATCATATATTCGATCTTCTTCTCAGAACAAAAGCTCAAAATGACAAAGGATCCTAGTACTAGTTCATACAAAGAGATTCTAGCAGCTGGCTTATATATATGGCACTACATAACCAAATTGATTCTCAACTTCTATACACATCTGGCTAGATTCATCATCATATATATATATATTTCTGGATCCTCCTTTAATCTAAACAAATCAACTAATTAATTCAACTAGGATACCAAAATACCCCCGGTTTTCCCACTTAAATTGGAACATAACCGAAAATATATGATGAGAAAAACGTGGGTATTTTGGTTATAATTCAACAAACGAAATGAAAAAAAAGAAATAAATTTACTAGGTGGCTTTGCTAGTTGTGGAGAGGATCTGGGCAACTGGGCACTGTTCGTTTGCTCTCTTTAAATCCTTTCTGGGTTTTGTTGAAGTTTGAAGCTGCTGCTGATCTTCCATTGAAGTATTTATGCAGCGCCTCTTTGCTTTTCTTACCTTCCTCCTTGAGCTTCACCATGTTGCTCTCATCTTCGTCACCATTTTGCTTTGATATTCCATTTATATTTGCAGCCGGTTGAGGGAATGTCCGTACTGCCCCTGCTTTGCACTCACAGCAGACCCAAATCTGCAACACGGAGATCATCAACACCACCATCACCACACAAGACTGCAAGATCCTCCAGCCGCCGGCGACAGACATTACCGGATTAATACCCACGTACCCACCTACATATATATATATATATATAAAGCGCGCTCTNCCACCTACATATATATATATATATATATATAAAGCGCGCTCTCTCTCTCTCTCTCTGCGTGCGTCTCTCTTTCTTAATGAGAGAATTTGATTAGCTGCTACTGTTGACTTCTCTCTAGGCTATGACTTGTGAGCAACGCATTGAGGGCTATTGTAATCTGTTATGTATAACAGGAGTCTTAAGAAAGAGAGAGACAGAGAGAGAGAGAGAGATAGAGATAGAGCCTCATATGCCCCCACACTGGCCCACGTGAAGAGAAAACAGCAGCAGTCTATGTCTATGGTCACTGTATATTATTATAATTGTTATATAGTGTGTGTGTGATTTAAAATTGGGCAATCTGTAACTTAGAGCAATTTTTTCATTAATTTAGCACCGATCGTTTTAAGCAAGTTACTAAAGTAATCATGCCACTATACACGTAAAGCTTTACGTTTGAAATCTGCATGTCGGTGACTCGCCTTTATGAGGATGTGGTATAATTATGCAAATCTTAGGTGGGATTGGGAGGCAAGGACCACAGTCAAGCATGGTTCATGCATGGTTGAGAGACTTGAGACGGTGAGAGGCAATGATTTCCTCTGATGAACCACGCGGGAAGGGCAAGAGTGGATTACACTCTCAAATTGAAAAACTTGGGGGTTTCAATTCATTAATTTGAATTAAATAAATAAATAAAGAATTTGAGTCGAGAGATGAAGAGTGCAGAGAAACATTACATGGGATGGTCGAGGAGGAGATTGGCCGGGAATCCCGCCACGGTGTTGGAAAGACAGAAATTTGTGTTTTTGTTGACGTACTTGTAAACAATGAAGCACGTGTATTACAATTTGCTTCCGTACTATCTTAATTAAGCCTTTATTACGATTATTTCAATTAGGTGCATCATCCCATGGTGTCAAATTTGATGCAATCTTGTGACTTGCTTCACTTCCTTCCTTCAACTCCCAATTGTGAATTGTCTCCCCACTTTAATATTAATGTCCCAAAATGTAGCAATTAATCTTTTGGTTGGGGTCGTGGGGATGACACATACTCACATACAACATCTATAGCTATCTCATTTATATTTGGGAATGAGTGCAATTTCTAGTCAGAATCTGTGGTATGATGTTAGATTTATTCTGGTATGTATGAAGCGTAATTTGAGTGTACGTACCTGACTCATAGTTGTCGATTGTCATTAGCTAGCTGTGTGTGATCATCTTGTTTTTGTGGTGGTTGAGTATTTATTGCTAAAGCCTAAATGGGATAAAGCTGATTAAGTCGTTTCTTGGTATTAGGTGATTTTAATGGCCAAAGGACACAGCTTAGCCAAAAAAATCTGTCTTGCGAGCGCTAAAGGCCCAAAAGAAGCACATGTAGGATGTATCTTTCAGCTAGCTAGCATATATTGGAACAAATAGACTCAAACCTACTTATATCACTGCAGGCTAAGGCCAGCTGCTTGCGTTTCATTATCTAACAATTACTATTTTCTGACATGCATTTAAAACAATATGATGAACATATAAATCATTATAATATGAAGTTTTACATGTATATAAGTACCATTATGGCATTTTGATCAATTATCATGACTAGCACAAACATGAAGGAGGCAAGATTGCAAGAGGTATTTCTTTTAGGCATCAACCAAAATTTAATGGGGTCCTTAGGAAATACGAAAAAAAACAAAACAAGGAATTGGTTAAAGGGAAAAAGATGATGGGGAATAATGGAGATATTTAATATTAGTTGAAGGCACAGGGACTGCATATATAATCACCAAGTTGCACATTCGGATAGGCATCACTCAATTATTAACCAATTAAGCTTCATCAAGCTTTCTTGCATATTATTATTTCAGGGTAATCAAACTCAATATATAATGAATCTGTTTATTTTGTCTGAGATCGATAATAAATTTGAAATTTAGTTATTACAAATGATGCAACTTACTATATGATTTTCTTTATAATATATTCTATTCTTTGTTTCTTCATATACGTTAGTCGTTAACCAAATTCCTTTAAAAAAAATGATAAGATTAATAATCATTTGAGTTAATTAGAGAGATTGATGCAGCATGCATCGTTTTCAGCTATTTATAAGCAATCGAAACAAGCAAGGGAGCGAAAAAGGATGAAATGATGAAATTGGTATTTGGTCCAGAAAAAGGAAGGAAAGGATCGCTTCCTGTCGTTGAGCCATTTTTGCCAACCCTAATT
Source organism: Purshia tridentata (assembly GCA_003254885.1). NCBI lineage: Eukaryota > Viridiplantae > Streptophyta > Magnoliopsida > Rosales > Rosaceae > Purshia > Purshia tridentata. The sequence continues at coordinate 18,874 of QANT01005983.1, read as the reverse complement.
ATTTCCTTTAATATGTAGGGATTTATTTTTTTATTGCCTAGAAAAATTAGGATGTTTTAGAAGTCTTTTCTTGCAAGCAAAGACTCTAATTTTCTTTTCCTAATTGAATAAGTGAGAGCTTATTTTTTTTAGATTAATAATAAAACTGAGAAGTTTTTTCTTTCAGATTCTTATATATGGTTTGATTTGATCGCTTATTGCTGCATCAGGGACCCAGATCGAGAATTGTGATAAAGATTAAACCAGAGGACTGAACTCTGGAGAATCATTATTTTATCAACAAAAAGAAAGACATAGTTGAAATATTTGAAATGGGAAAAGAGAAAATGTCTAAATCAATTACGTCTGCAGCTATTTAGGAATTGTCACTTCCAAGGAAAACTCTGACGAGACTTTAGCCACCCACCAAATTTAAATTAACTTTCAAATGGTACTTGGTACGGTAAATTCCAATTATTAATCCTGGACAGTACTTCATATTGGTAAATTGAATCAAAATCCAAGGGCATTATGGTTATAAAGAAGCATTATGCATTTGATGTTGAAGAGCGCGTGACACACAATCGGGGGGAGTCAAACACTAGCTGTTTTTTTTATCATCAGAGTTTGAACTCTGGTGTTGTTTTCTTGGTCTTCCTCCTCCTAGAAAGAGATTAAGAATAGTTGGTTTTGTTTTGTGGCTGGAAAAAGAAAAAACCCATCTGAAATCTGATCCTCTCTGCAGGTGCAGGCAATAATAAAGTTTACAACTTTTAGCTTCCACTTGGACTTTGTATACTCCTTGGTGTGCTTTACCTTTACTATCCCATTTTGCTATTTACTCCCTCCTACAACCATTTTGTTCTTTCTCTCTCTCTCTCTCTCACACACAGACAAACACGCATTGAATGGCAATGCCCTCTGATTCTTGTTTGTATATGAAACACTGCAAATTCATGGCATCTCGGTAATCCCATCCCAGACTAGTCATTAACAAACTCAGTATTTTATAGTGAGTCCGGAATGGTGTGGGTAGGCAGGGTGCACACCCTCCAGAAAAAATGAACTTGAAAGAGATCCAGTCAGGGCTGGGAGTCATCTTTAGAGGCCAAATATTGGCCTATTGAAGTTGGTACTTTAAAGTAATGACCAGATTCAGGAAAGCCGTGGCTTTGTTGTAATGACCATAAAAAGACAGCCTGCACCGAGGCCATGTCCTGTTTACCATTATCATATCATCCACAAACAAGGATCAAATGAGAATAGGAAGCCTCTAATTTCTCAAGTGCTCAATCCATGTATCCATAAACAATACCATTCTGCCATATCATATTTCATTCCAATCTATTTAGTAAAATAGACGATTTAAAACTGTATTTTTTGAAGTGAGTTGCCAACCACCAGATCTTTTTAACTCTGCATCTTGCCTCTGCAAGCATTCAGACAGACACTTATATATCATTAGATCAAATAAATGTAATGATACACTTAATGTATGCTATCACAGAGGCATCCCAAACTCACAACATCAAGATGCAAAATTTGGAAGCTATCTTAGTCCCATTAATTGATTCTATGCATACCCAGTCATACCGACAGTTGAGCTTGTACGATTTGCTTTGTGAGATGTAGGAGTAGTAGTTGCCTTGGTGAAGTACATATAGTAGTACACGTTGAGAATCATAGTTGCAACCACAAAAACTGAACCAGCAATGAAAACACCTTTTCGCAATGTATCACAGGAGAAGTTCTGAGCATATATCATCCCACGGTACTTAGTGTGATAGGCATTTTTTTTAGCACCAGCAATTAGACATGCTTCTGCGACCAGAAAAGTTACCCTGCAGATGCAGAAAATGCAACGAGTTTTAAAACTGAACTTGTGAGTTATGCGAAGAATATCTAAGACTAAGTATTCATCCTACTGCCAAGCGCAAGTGAGTAAAAATTCAATATATGTAGCCATTAATCCAATGTCATCTGATTGCCACCCTGGCACCAAGTGGAGGCCCGATGCTATGGTTTAATATGATAATTGATGAGTTGTCTATCCCTAGGGCCAAATGCAGGATTTAGAGGCATTTTGGAATTCTCACCATGACGAGACAAAATATATAATAGTCCAAGCTCGATTTCCACCAGGGGCCAAGGGTCTTCCAAAACACATGCACTTTGTGACACCCATGAGTAAAGATTCACCCGAGAGAAGAAACAAGAAACCACCCACTCCATAACCAGTTGCAACATCTGAGTTATAGACACAGTAAGTTTCATTCGTTCGATCATCTTTAACAATTTCACCCTGCCAGGAAATGAACCCTTATAAGTTGATGGTACAAAAAGTTACCACAAGCATCACAATTCAGCTCAAGATTACAAAATGTCAACATAGATTTTGCCTGAGTAGAGAACTAAACAAAAAAAATTCAATTCCAGTTTTACGCTGGTCAGCAGAGGATATATGCATATGCAAGCTTATTACTATTCATGAGGGTTACATTGGAATAATGCGCTTTACTTGCTACTATATAAAGATTTTTCCAAAAAGTTACTGTCGGCTAAAGATTTTAACATGAGCTCTGCTTAATGTCAATGCTATCAAGAATTAGATACTTCCTTTATAGATGTACGAATATGATTTTCTGTTAAAAATATCTTCATTCTGTATTTTGTAATGGAATTCCATTATTTTTTGCTAGCTCAGTTGTTATGAAACAAAGATAAGAGACCTATCCCTAGCAACCAGTTCTCTCACAAGCATATTGTAGTCATAATCCCCATTTGCTTCTAACATGGCAAGAAAATGACATCATAATTAATAAATGAATGAACCAATTACCAAGTAATGTTAAGGAAACCAGACCCAGTGGACTACCAAGAGAATGAGAGAGAGACAGAGAGAGAGAATGAGAGAATAACCAAGAATCAAGCAGAATAAAAAAAAAGAAATGAGAAATTTTAAATTTCACCCTCTCCTTCAACTTTCTTTTGAATTCCACCTAGTTTTAAAGATAATCACATCAGGCGACCAAGGACTACTACATATATTCTTCCACTGTCTTTTCTCTTCATCTTTACACCAAAAGAAGGAAAGAAAGAGGCAACTTTTGTATTCACTTGGGGTGAACCAAACAAAGTATGGGAAGTGACAAGATGTTGTTTAAGCTCTTGTAGAAAAAGAGCCTAACATGGAGAAATTCAAATTTCTGTGGAAACGAAAACCCCTGCATCTCGTTTTTGTCCAATTCAATGGAACATGATGGAGCACTTGATGCTTTGAGTTTTTAAAATGTAGAGATCGAGCAACCATATGCAGAGCTAATGAGGGCCAAAAACCATGATGAATTAAGGCTGATGAAATAACTTAAATTAATTAATCATTTATGGCCAGCAACTTCTACGCAGTTTTAAGTATTGTAGTTATAAGAATAAGCGGAAACTAAGCAAAAATCTCAATAATCTCTTGAATGCTACCAGATCACAGATCGACAGTAGCAACAATTCCCTTAAAGGAAGAAGGATCCACGACAGGCATTAAAAGCAACCTTCTTTATTTTGCGAAAATAATTCAGTGAAAGTTTTTTAAATTTTAAATCACAAAGTAGATACAAATGGCACATGAAAAACCTCCACCCTTGTAGAAGCTTCCAGAATTCTTTTCTTTATGGTACACTTTTGGTAATTGAGTGACATTCAGAAATCAGAATCCTTACACTGCAGAAACCCCAAACTTAAGACTCATTATCAACAAATCTAACTAAAAAATTCTCAACAAACCCACTTTAGAAATGCGCTGAATACAGCCTCTATCACATCCCAGAAACCCTAATCCTTAGCAAAGCATCAAATACAGAACACGGGATCATATGAGAAATAAGCACTAACACAGAGATCAAAATACAAAAAAAGGACAAAAAAATGCCTCCTCCAAAACTCAAAACTTCAATTACAGTTCTAACAGTAAAAAGGAAGGTAGAGGTAGAGGTCGAGAGAGAGAGAGAAAGAGAGTGTGTGTTTGAAAAGGGAAAAAGGAAAAGAGGGGTTACCACACTTCTTCGTCTCTCAGCAGCAATGGCGAACCCAAAGGCGACTAAGCACAAAACCACCACCAGAAGGTGCACCAAAGTTGAGCCCTTTCCTTCTGCCATGTCTTCCTTTGGTGTAGACCAAAAGCTGTAGCCGCGTGTAGCCTCTGTACTGAGTTAGTTGAGTTGAGTCTCACTGAGTGAGTGAGTGATAGAACTAGCTAAGTGACGACTTACTTTCCACGCAGTGTGTTAGTGCAAAAGCAAGCTGTGTTTGAGAGAAGGAAGTGTTTTAGAACCACGCGAGTGTCAAAGAGTGAAAGACTACAAAGTACACCAAACCCGTTTCCTACTGGTACAGTGGTACTACGGAAGTGTTTACCACGCGTGGAAAGAGCAGTGGTCATGCAATTACCATAAAATACGAGAAGGCGGGTTTAAGTTTAAAGAGCATAAAGTTGCTCCCAGAGCGTTCCCACTGACAAAAATGGAGGACTTTCTATTTTTAATTTTTACTAATTTAACAATGTGGAATTGGGAAATGAGAATTTCACGAGTTAGTTCATTAGTTTATACAAAACTTTATTTAACAAAGTTAAATATCTATCGCAAAAGATTTTTGTAGAGAAATAATAATAGTTATATGCCAATTACTTGAAAATTTACTAAGTAAATTAACAAAATTAGTTGTTGTTTCACAAATTCACACACAATGAACACAAGATGTATAGTGGTTCACCACGATCAATATGATAGGGCTATATCCACTTGATTTTTGGCTTCTCATTATGAATAAAGGTGTTACATTGTACAAAAGGAATATGAGAGTTCTAGAGAGAAAATAAAGGCTAGGTTTGAAAATGGGAGAGTGGAAATTTGAGGGAGAGATGGAAAAGCCTCCTTTTATGTGAGTAAGGGTCTCTATTTATAGATAATAGAGAGCTCTTCCCTTACAATTGCCCAAGTGTAGGACTTTTACATAAGTAAAGCCCAATTAGGCTCAATTGAAGTCCAATATATATAATATAGAGGTCCATACAACATAAATGTCCAAATAAAATATAGAGACCCAATTAATAATTCTGATGCTACTCTAGTAGATGTTCGTTTCACAATTTATAATAATTCTGCTCTATGCACATATATGTAACAAACAAATTTAATTGGTAAAAATTGAAAAATTAAATAATTTAAGTTTCCAGTTTTAACATATAAAAAATATTAATACAAATATAATAGGCTATAGCAAGAGAATCTTAATAATTGGGTTCAACCGTTCAAGTAATGTTATTTATTTATTTATTTTTTGGCCCGGAAGTAATGTGTATAATTTATTTAGGCATGGGAGCTCTGCTTTTTCTCCAGGAGGCAAATACGTGTGGGGCCCACTATACACACAAAAGCACCGGTCACCGTAACTTTTTGTAGTCTCTGCACGGTTTTGACTTACGAGGGCATGACCAGACAAGCATCTGAATTTGAAGGAGGGCTGAGGGCATGACGGACCATAAGGCATGATTCATGAAACGAATGTTGCATCATATGCTCGCCTTTCCTTCTCTTTTTGCATGCATGCCATGCCCTTCAACCGTTATTCCGAATTATATAAAAACCCATAAACTAATTAGGTGGAATAGTTACTGCCAACGTATTTTCTCTTTATTATATAAAAATGAAAGTTCAATTACAAATGCACCTATTAACTATAGGGGGTATTTTAAATAGGTCTATAAACAAATAAATATTTCATATTGGTATACTAACTAATTAAAAGTTACAAAATAGTACATTTGTTATGAATTCATTAAAAATATTCAGTTAAATACTATTGGACAATGATAACCTCACTTTTTTTGAACGACGTGAACACCAAATTTGCTCTACATGGATTAATACGTCTCATTGATAAATAAAAAATAAAAAATAAAAACGACCACACTTGCATTTAACAAGGTTATAGACAGAACTTGTAATATATTTACTATTTTTAAACTTTTCATTAATTAATGTATCAATTTGAAATATTTTTTGTTCATGGGTACATTTTAAAATATTAGTTAACTTTCTAAAATACCGGTGGGTGCATTTTGTAATTGAACCAAAAATGAATCATGGACATAAAAGATGCTGGGCTGTTGCAGTGAGGGCCATATAATAATAGCCCAGTGTTGACTGAGCTCGACTAAGCCCAATTAATACAATGTCCATAGAGTAAGTCCAATACCATCAAGACATATGTCAAACCAGGGTTGGGCCTTGCACTCATCTCCACCACAACCACTTATCTCATCAATCTGAAAAAAAACAAACAGAGCTGTAACTTCATGAAAACAAATACGGAGGTACAAACTAGTGGCAGGGGTAGTTCAACTTTGTGATGTGACATTATTGCGATTTGCGAATCATATAACAAGGGTTAATTAAGTAATTCCAAAGTAGGAAAACGAAAGTTACAACTTTGAATCCTTTCTGAAAATATGTACCAAGAAAAATATCTCAGGATCACAAGAAATAAAGAATCAAAATCAGGCAGAGTAGGAACTTGACCAATCACAAATAATTAACTTCTTGATTCTTTTCAGATAAGATATGGGTGCATGCCACGTTTCACAACTTATGGAGTGTAGAACGATAAGCACTGTGGATTCAAATTTTTATGATTATGTGGCCCTCAAGGTCTAATGTCACCCCAAGACAATCCAAGGGCCAAAACATGTTCAAAAAAGTCCAGATGAATTTGGCACCGCTAGATTGGAGCTTTGTCTTTATGGTAACAGAAGCTATAGTGCAATGATGAGGAGGAGTTTACTATATATAGAAAGATGATGCAACAGGCGAAAGACCTCTTAAACTGACCACAAACGCAGTGGTATAGATTTTATATAGCAAAGAAAGATATTAAGAGAGGAAACATGGCTTCTTCCATCATGTCATCAGCGACAGTTGCCTCCCCGGCTCAAGCGGGTTGGACCCTTCACAGGGCTCAAGTCGACCTCTGCTTTCCCAGTCACCCGCAAGGCCAACAATGATATTACCTCCACAGCCAGCAATGGTGGAAGAGTTCAGTGCATGAAGGTACACTAACTCATTTACTATTTACTTCATTAATGTGTACGTGTTTATTTGTTCTTTCTTACTTAATTTGGATTATTTTGCAGATTTGATTTTGTAATGAAGTATAAATTTGAATATATTTGTGTAGGTGTGGCCTCCAGTTGGACTCAAGAAGTTTGAGACTGTGTCTTACCTGCCTCCACTGTCAGCAGAGTCATTGGCCAAGGAAGTAGACTACCTTCTTCGCAACAATTGGGTTCCAACTTTGGAATTTGAGTTGGAGGTAATTCTTAATTATTGACTTTCTATCTCTCTCATTTTGTTTACTATAACTTGGCTTCTTTCTTTCATTTCAACAAGTTATAATATTTCTGAAAACGACCATCTATATATTCCCGAACTTCCCATAACCTTAAACCAAACTTTTGTTCTCACTTATTTTTTACCCTTAAACAGGTGCTGGCTACACAAGTTACGTAATTTTGTATAAAACTATTAAAAGGGTATGTGTATAGTTGACATATGGTTAATTCCATTGTGGTTCGTACAACATTACAGTAAACTCCATTTATAATGAAGTTTTATGTATGGATTGTGTAGCATCCATTCATTTACAGAGAGAACAACAAATCCCCAGGGTACTATGATGGTCGGTACTGGACAATGTGGAAGCTGCCCCTGTTCGGGTGCACCGTTTCATCCCAAGTTCTCAAGGAACTTGGAGAGTGCAGTACCACATTCCCCAATGCATTCATCAGGATCATCGGATTCGACAACGTTCGCCAGACCCAGTGCGTCAGTTTCATTGCCTACAAGCCCTCCAGCTTCTAAGTTACTAAACCACCTACGCCTTTGCGTTTCCTTTCAATAATTTCATGTTAATTAATTTAGATTGTTGTTGTTGGTTCATTCGTTTTGTAGCTTAGCTTCCAATAGTTTTGATTTCCATCTGAAACAGAGCTATGTGAATGAACTTCACAATCTGTCTAATGTTAATTTCTGAATTTCAAATTACATGTTTTTAAATACACCCAACAAAATGATGATGATGATTAAAATCTGTAAACCAAACAATTTCAGCAGCATCATCAAATATGTATTTGCAATTATGCAAGGTGTGATCATAAAAGCCAAATTGGTCATCTGTTTATACAGACACTAGATGATCGATCATATATAAATACAGAGAAGCTAAAATTACAAACAATTGCAACTTGATGGTATTCTGATGAGCCAAATTAGAATTAACAACATAATTAAATCTGTACGTGTCTCTCAAATTGATGGGTTTGGTACCTCCTTGATGGTCCTCAATCCCCAAATATCATCATCCCAAACTGCATCACTAAACAACCCATAACGAGCTTCACCCATAAACTCCACATCCCAAAATGGCAACCAAATTGAGCCCCATGACATTTGCTCATCCACTACACCGTTCAAGCAACCCCAGTAATTGTCCTCATCCTCAACCTCCATCACATGATTCTCAGCCCCGACAAAACCCGTTTGATCATGATCTCCACCAACATGATGAATTTCTCTCCTCATCACTACCTCTTCCACCTTCCCCACCTCTTGTTTCCCCTTCTTCTCGACCCCTCTCTTGGCCTTCTTGCTTCCCATTGTCATTGTTGTTGTTGTGCCTTCAAACTTTGTAGCTTCCATGGCAGGACCACCATCCACACGTCTCTGCCTCTTCATTTCTCTTGGTGTAAGTGGGGGCTTTATTGTTTTTGATAAAGATTGTGGGGGCTTTATTTCACTCAACAGAGAAAGCTGGTTTGGTTATTATAATAAGCAGAGTAAGCCACAACCAAAAATATTTATGATGGGCTTCGTGAATGAGACGGCAAGAAGAAGATAATGAATTTTGATGATGGTGGTATAATTATAAATATATTAATTCATATAAGATGGGAGTTCATAGACGGTTGTTTTGAAACCTGGAGTGCTTTTTCATAAGAGATTGATGGAGGGCACAGGCCACAACAGGTGTGAATTTTTGTGAAGCGTGTTCACGTGACTCTGCCCCTGTCCATTTCCAAGTATACCATCCTGGAGATACCAAAAGGCCAAGCAAATAAGTAATGGCTTTCGTTTTCGAACTTCCAAAGGCCAACAGGGCAACTTAGTACGTTTGGTTATTTGGATGGGACCATTCTTCTGACTCTGCATCTGACGCGCTCTGTTCAATGAAATTTCAGTGATAAAAGTGACAGACTTGGTTATAAAAAAATATCTTCAAAATCCAATAAAAAATTGCCATATTTTGAGAGAGAAAAATATCCAATACTCAAATACGTAGCAGTCGAGCAGATGGGCTAACTTATCCTGGTCTGGAAATTGAGCCCTAGAGCCAACAGTTGGGCTTTTCTTTTTATCAAAAAGATCTTTTAGTTGGACTCACCATCAATTTTCTTTTTGATACTTCCCAAATATTGTTAGAAGATATTATTGTCTGCTGATGAATAAAAATGTGGGCATCTTATATTTTATCAGTTCGGCAAGCAGAAGCTCCAGTTGTTGGCAGCTAAGGGGAACAAGATGCCCCACTTGGTGTTGAAAAAGGACAGTTTAGCCCTTGAGTGGTGGCTGTCCAAGTAGGGTGCAACTTGGGTCAGCACTATACGAAAGAATTGAGATCACACTTGGGATTATAGAAATTATTGGTGTAATTACTGTTACGTTGAGTCGATGTATTAATATTATCTCTATTAATATAAATATTTCGTCTAATAATATTTTTACACATTAAATTAATTATATTACATAGTGGTATATTAGGTTATACTCAATAATTTTTCAATAAATTAATATTTCTGTTTTATGTCATCGGAGTCGTAAGATGTACTAATCGTTAAAATGAATGGAGGAGTTAAAGACTACTTGAATTGGGATCTTTGTTTCGTCTGTAGCCAACTGTATTTTGGGAGTCAATCCCATTCAAGTATGTCGACCTTTTCTTCTGTTTGCTAATTAATCAAACCCATATTTCATTAGACTCAAGATTTGGATAAACCAACTCTATCCAACTTTTAACATATAGGATAAACTAATATTATATGTAATGGAATTATGTTATAGGAGAATATGTTTTGAAATAGTGTGACTAACATAAAGTATTTATAATAAAACTAAATCATACATAAGCATAAAGTAATAGTGATTCATTCAAGTCTCGATACAACTTATGTATATCAAAATTGAGTAGCTATGTTAATTGACAATTTGACACACATATTAACCCACTCAAAAAATAAAATGGTAGGCACACTGCTGGTATATAATTAGTTACTACTCTCTCTCCCTCTCTTCGCCAGTTATACAAAAAAGAAAACATGTGTACGTAGGTCCATGACTCGGAATGATGGCCTTTTAGCATTGCTCATGGCATAGCATGTGCTCTCATGAATGTGAAAATGTGGCATGTGGACCAGCCATTGATGTTTAACCTTCACAAAAGACAAGACACAATGCACCCAAGGGTTCATCTTGGGACTTGACGTTGAGAGCCCACCTCAATCACTACTTACTTGCCAACTCAAATGCATCTCTTCTCAGCAAATAAAAAATTAAAATCTCTTGTGACTTTGAGATAAAAAACAGTTTTTACGAGATTATGGAGTTTCGAGATAATTTATAGAAAAATAAGATTTAATTTTTCTTCATGTATATTCATATGATTTTTTTTTGTTGGATAAGTACTCATAAAAATCATCCAAATATATAAAGCATCTATAAAATTTGAATGACCGAAGAGATTATCTGCTTTACCAATGCCCAATATTGGCTCTAAAACAAATAACTTATTTGTTTACTCACATCTTAAATGGAGAATACAAGATACCAAAGCCTGATGCACATGCTATACATTTCAGAAAATCTTGGAGATGGGTCCTGACTCTCACTTTGAATAAAAGGGAGAAAAAGTAAAAGTAACATAATTTCAATTACATAACTACCAAAGTGTAATGAGGAGATTTGTTGACAATGCACTATCTTTTCTTTTACTTTTTTTTTTTTCCATTTTAAATCTAATCTTTATAATTTTACCAATTCAAATGACATATGAACTCCTGAGCTAAATAGTCTTAATGTTCACGTGAGATTATAATAGACAGTATAGTATAACTAATTCATTTTAAATCTAACTTTTACAATTTTATCAATTCAAATGACATATAAACTCCTGAGCTAAATAGTTTTAATGTTCGCGTGAGATTATAATAGACAGTATAATATAACTAATATATTAAAATTTTAATATCTGTACAGTTACTAATATTTAAATCCTTAAATACTTAATTTATTAATTCATCTTACACACATATTGTAAATTTGTAACACATAAATTAAGTAAAAAACTACATATTCACATAAATAAGTTTTCTCTCCTTATCAGTAACGGGACAAGACTTACCTTATTGGGAACCGGTGGAACATATGGGTCCCACTTACTGTGATGGGGTGCCCTGCGGTTGCAATGATCAAAGTTCAAACAACCTATTTGCTTTAACTAGGGAAGAAGCCTTCATCTGATCTGACAATATTTAAGGATTATTCAAATCCACATAAAAAGGTAATTGAAGAGAAATCCTGTCGCTATCCAATCACTATCTGCCGTTGGATTAATTATTTTATTTTTCTGTTTTTTGAAAAGACTAGTTCAATTCTTTTGTCAACTACAGAGTCTACAGTCTACATTACATAGTTGTTGTCACGATGCATTTCGCAAGGGGAAATTCAAACGGGTCAAAATATGAAATGGTTTTCCGTTTTGGTTGTATATTATAAAGAAAAATATTTGGGTCACTTTTGGGTGACCTAAAGGTTATTTTAGCACTTGAAATTATAATTTTGGTAATGTTGATGCATAATTGAAACTGTTCATATTTTAGATCACTTATTATAGATCTATGCAAAAAATCAACTCAATCAGAAATTATTTGGTTATAAAATTATTGTCAATTAAATAGAAAAAATCAATGATTTTGTAAAAAAATTATTCTTTAATTCAAAACCATTTGTTTTTTCTATTTAATTAACAAAAATTATATAATCAAATAATTTTCGATTAAGTTGATTTTTTACATAATTGATTTATAATAGATGATCTAAATGTGAACGGTTCCAATTATGCATTAGCATTGTCAAAATTGTAATTTAGAGAAATAGAGTGATCTTAAGGTCCCCTAAGGGGTGACCCAAAAATTGTTTTATTATAAATACATTTTCCTACCAATTTACAATCCGACTTAATCCACTTGCAAAATTTCAACGTGCATCGGAAACATATCCAGATCCCAAACAATAGTTTATCTTAAAAAATACAATGGTGGTCCATTCAAACATCAATTAGCTTCAACAACCTTTCGGAAACTGAGAAACCAGGTCCACTCTCGGCAGCTCACCGCCAGATATAGATGCTCACCATTTCGAATAAAGTTGCGTAGGAAAGCAGATCATATACCAGATCACACAGAAGAATGATCCTTTGAGAGTGCTTTTTGTTAAAAAGCATGCATATAGATTCCAATTTTCCAATGATTCAATTTAATAAATAAATGTCATCAGCTCCTGAATCCCGATCAGGGCTAAAGGCCAAAAGCTTGGCAAAGCACAATTTGGCGTGATGCTTAAGCAACGCGGAATGTATACAGATGTTGATATATTTACATCATTCATTTGTGAAAATGAAAGGAAAAGCCGGAAAGCAAATCAAACCAATAGAACCAATGAGCATCAGAAGATCAAGTAAAAACAGATGATAATATATTTACATTGTAAATGACACCGTTTATAGATCGACTCAACAGCAACTTCAATTTGTACAGATTCCCTTCATAAAGCCGCTCATTGAAACCTCAGAACCACCTAAATGGCGACAAAATGAAAATTTTCCCACCATTGACTCTTACCCGTTTATACAAAATACAAGGGGGTGGAACAGAGACTATTCTCCTAACTCAATCCCACACCCTCATACACTCTTGACCTAAACATTGACCTATGACCCTCTTTCATTATTTGGTTAACATCTCATTTACTTACATGACAGACAACACACTTCATTTACACAAAATCCCTCAAACATATATTTACACAAGGCACAAGGAAGAGGATGATCTCACCTCCTTCCTTGGTTCCCTCTCTGAGAATTTCAAAATTTCATCTCAATGCTATCCAAGTTTCGTGATTGTTTCTTTAGCAATTGCTATGTACCTTTCACTGATTGAAGAATTGGGTTGTCTATGCCAGGGTAGGGATGCTGCAATTTCGACGATCCCTGTCCAGGCAATCAAACCCCTCGACCCTCACTGCTGGTTTGCTCCCAAAATTGGCCCGAACACACCCTCCTTTCCTCGAAGAGGAGGGAGACGATGATAGACCCGAGGGGGCAGGGTTTGGTGGAGGTGAAAATGGGGTGAGCTTCTCATCTCCAAATCGAGCGTCCTGAATTAATGGGTTAGCTACTCTGCTCGGCGGCGACCCGCTGAAAAATGGGTGCGGCGGGGCTATTTCTGTACAAAATTGTTCAACAGCATATGAACCCTGCACGCACAAAAAAAAAATCCAATATGAACAAACACATTAAGAACAAACAAAAATACACGCCCACATCTTGATAACAATTTAATTGCAGATCTGATAATTTTTAGGAGCGTACCTTTGTGAGGATGTTGTCCAAAATATCAGACCCAGCTTTTGAATCGGAGAACTCCGCTTGGTGGCTGAAATTGAATTAATAAAATAATTAACAGCTATAAAAAATATAATTCAAAAATTCGAAAGCCTGACCAAAGAAAAAACAAAACTGGAAATTAATTGAATTGAATTACCCGAGATGCCATCGGAGAGATCTGACGGGATCGTGAAGAGTGGCGTTGAAGAGGCCCAAACGGCGAGGTTTGGGGCAAACGACAGGGTCTCGAGAAGCCCTCATCTCTTCACAAGCTGAGAGGGCGTTGCTTTGCTGTATCGCACAGTGATTCATCTTTGAAACGGCGACGTAACACCTTCTGGTCAAACACAAACAAAATCATTAATTAGTTCTGTAGTATATCCAAAACGTGCATATGATCAGATGTCAACTGAATAGATCCGATCTGTAGAGCCAGACAATTAAGCATACGAGAAGACAGAAAATTGTGACCGACAATGATTCAAATTCTTTCCTAACAGGTCGCAGATCTGGAAGACTCGTATCAATTTTTGAATAAGCAAAACAAATAGATTCAAAAGAGCACCAGATCCAAGAAGGAAAATTGGAAATCACCGAAGCTTTTGACGGAAAACGCAAGTTATACAAAAAAAAAGAAAAGAGAAAGAGCAGATACCTTAAGTTGGAGTGTAGAGAGCTTAGCTGGTTGAGCTGGCGGGGAGGAGTGGTGAGAAATCTACAGAAAATTATTAACAGAGAATTGAGAGTAGAAAAGAAAATTAGGGCAGGATTAAGAAAATTAGAGGCGAGAAAGGAAAGGAAAGAAGGTTAAGAAAGGAGGGTCTCCACCCGATTTATAGAGCCACAAGCGAAAACAGAAAAAGACAGAGACAACAAGAATCATTAAAAAATAAATAAAAATAAAAAATTTGACCGAGAGGGAGAGAGAGAGAGATCTCGGTATTGGGCAACAGGCTAAACACCCACAGCTAGAGAGAGAGAGAGAGGAAAAGTGAAAGGTCAGAGGTGTGGGTTGAGCCAGAGCCCAGAGGCTCTCTCACTTTCGCTGATTTGGGGATTTTTAATTCGACGTGCTATTAAATATTATTTGTTTATTAAATATCTTTGTTTTGAAATATAGATTTTTTCGGTTTCAAAGTTATATAAATATAATAGACAGAAATTTTATATGGCTTCATGCAGGCGGTGCCTCCCGCGAGAACTCCCATCGATATTAGCACCAACCCCCTAGAAGCTAACTTACTTTACTATTGTCTTTTTTATTTATTTTATAACTTAAACTGGTTGCAACCACGTGTCACGTGCATCCGATTTCTTTTCAAAGATATTTACTATTTTTATTGCAAATTCAAAGAGATACTTACTCCTCTATTACACATGGGGAGACATTTTAATTTACTATCAAATGACTGTCTTACACGTGTATCCTATTGAGTCATTCATAATAGCTGTCAAACTTTGATTCGTTACTAAGAGAAAATATGATTTCCTACGTAAAGGTAAAGTGTGTTCCTTAGTAAATACATGTAATGTAAGTATATTTTCCTAAGAATTATGCTATATAATATCACCAAAACTAAATTTAAGAGTCTTGGATCTAATAATTTCATTAGCAATGTAATATTCCACTTGTTTATATTTAATCAATTCTCAATCTTGTTTATTTTTAACAATTAAAGAATTGTCAAGTTAATTGTCATATCATTAAAATTTGACATTTTCTCTTTATGTCTATAGTATTATTATTTTAATGAGGTCTAAAATATTATTTTCAAGATAATATTTAAGTCTTGTGTATTTAAATAAAAATTATTATTCTTGTGTATTTCTAATTGTTATATTGAAGAAATTCGAATTAGTTTAACTTGAGTGCTTAGATTAACCCCAAACTTTAATATTCGTAAGTGGTAATTGTTGGTTAAATTCATTTGAGAAAAATGATAAGGGGGGTAAGATATGGGAAGACTCGGTTAAGGGATAGGCAGTGAGAGTCCACATAGCTTATCATATCACTCATCACCCTGACACCCACTGCATTTTGAGCGGTAAAAAAGCCCCAACCATCTAAAACTTTTCCCGCCATAAATAGTTCCAACCCAAGTGTGAAGAGACAATGATATATGGGTTTTTGGTACCAAGTGATGATGAGGGTAGCTCAGCTCCCAAGTCTGAACTGGGAGGGAGGCTTGATTGGGGCTAGCACGGTGTTCCCATTTTGGCCACGTTTCTTTCATGAAATATGAACACACCCATCTTACCAAATTGCTTGGCTTGGATGGACCGGCCATCCATTTCCTAAGATTTCGATCGTGATGCGTTTCGATTTCAGGGACCAGACAATCAATCCTCCACCATTTCATTGTCATTGCGCGGTAAGAGCAATTTTTTCAAATGAATTCTGAAACTTTTTGAGAATTACAATCTAGAGCTGACAATGAGACTTTTTCTCTTTATTGCCACTTTGGCTTTGTCTTTGTCTTTTTTCCCAAAAAGAAATGGCTTTTTAGCAAGATACCCACCTGAATTATAACTCAATTTGCATGTTACCATCTAAATTAAAAATTGAAGCAAGTTACCCCCAAAATTAAATTTTGTTTGCAAGTTACCACCTCCATCCAAATTTTCAAGGGTTTTTTGGTCCATTCATAAAAAAAAACTTGGGTGACCAATTACAAGTGGCCACATGTATATTTATTTTTCTATTTCTATTTTTCTATTTTTATAAACTTTGAAAATAAATTAAAAATAGCTATGAACTCAGAAAAATGTGTGGAAAATTTCTATGGATTCGTCTTGACTAGTACTAATTTACTATGGAGTCAAATTACTAATTGTCGCTTCAAGAGTTTTCAAAAAATTTCGGAAGTTCCGAAAATTAAAATATTCTAGACTCTTTGAAAATTAATATGATAAACTCCCGAACTCCAAAAATTATAAGATCTGCACCATTGGTCTTCTAAAAACTAACTCTACCTTTCTTCTGAACACTTGCTACCCAAAAGACCTCTCAGTCATATTAACTCTACCTTTCTTGTGAACACTTGCTATCCAAGAAAAATTTTAGAATTTCTATAAAATCTCAAAAGAATTCTCTAAAATAGGATTTTGGTCATTTTCAAATTTTTTTTAGAATTCTTTTGAGACTTTACGGAATTCTAAAAAATTTATTTTATGGAGGGAAATTTATTTTAATTTTTTAGAAAAGAATTTGGACTTCCGAAATTTTTTGAAAATTCTTGAAGGGAAAATTGGTAATTTGACTTTGTAGTAAATTAGTACTCATCAAGACGAATCTGTAGAAATTTTCCGTGAATTTTTCTAAGTCCAAAGCTATTTTTAATTCATTTTCAAAGTTTGTAAAAATATAAAAATAGCTGTACATTTGGCCACTTGTAATTGTTCTAAGTCCAAAGCTATTTTTAATTCATTTTCAAAATTTGTAAAAATATAAAAATAGAAATAGAAAAATAGCTGTACATTTGGCCACTTGTAATTGGTCACTCAATTTTTTTTCTATGAATGGACCAAAAAACCCCTAAAGATTTGGATGGAGGTAGTAACTTGCAAATAAAATTTAATTCAGAGGGCAACTTGCTTCAGTTTTTAATTTAGGTGATAACATGCAAATCGAGTTAAAATTCAGGTGGATATCTTGCTAAAAAGCCTTATTATAATCAAACAATAGAACAATAGAATAATAGAATAAATAATCTGAATCGGTCAAATATGTTGACATGAGGGGGAACATATTTACTAGTTATATCATCTGCAAGAAAAATATAAAAATTAGTTTTGAAGATAAAACATAAATCATGGATCAACTAAGCCCTCTCAGGATGATCCCACAAACAAAGGAATTGTACAGTACAAAATAATATAAAAACAAATGGCGATACATTTATACAAAAACTTCCAAGTGTAGGATAACCTCAAGGGGTTGCGGGTTTTTTTCTACCAATTGGGGCCCTAAAGCAAACATATAATAATGTATTCAAAATTGTAACCAAGCATCCCTTCGAAGGAATTTGCTACGATTTTTTCTAGGAAATCCCCAATTGAAAATACGCATTACGCCCTCTTTTATGAACAAAAAATGGTGATATTGTTCTTCCATTAGTCAAGAATTTTTTTCTTGAATCAACAAAAAGAATTATTAATAAATACATTAACAATAATGAAGGTAGCTCTTTTGTGTGGATCATTATTATCACTAGCTCTTTTAGTCATTACATTTCAAAAATTCTTATGGGTTCAGCTATTTCTTCTACGTAAAGGATTCTATCCCTTCAAACCTACTGGTTGTGATCAGTCTCGATAAATCTTTAGTTGCCTCAACGTTACTTTTATCACTTGCTCAAAAAGATATTAAGAGAAGCTTGGCTTATTCCGCAATGTCTCAATTGGGGTATACCGAATTTATTAGAAGGGTGGATGAGATAGATACTGTAAGGGAATTAGAAAGTCTTTTTTCGTATTCTGTCCTTTTGAATGAGAAGGAGAGACTTGCCATGCCTCTCTTTAGTATTCTGAAACTACATACTATTCCAAAGGTTAAAACAGATTCAAATCCAAAGGCACCTTCAATACATTGGAAAACACTGTAAAACAATATTATTACCATATATCAAGAGCCTCACATTGGTGGCAATGTTCTGCAACAATTCTAGGATCCCCAGTTCGAAAATATTTTCCTGTTGCTACAAAAGTCTTCAAAGAGCAAGAGGGAGAATATTCAATAGATACCCTATGTACGAAACTCCATCACCCATGCAATTGAACAATGGGTCAACCTGAGAAATCTGAAAAATGATCTTCGAAAGGAGTATGCTGTCAAGAGGACACTAACCTGGTAACAAAATAACATTGTTAGAATGCGGGAAAAGCAGCATAAATTTGCTATTATAATAAATTAAGGGTAAACTGCAATTTAGTACCTCAAGAATAAGTCGGATTGCAAGTTGGTACCCCTATTTTTTTTTTGAATTTTTCAGTACCCCATCTTCAAAATTTTGGCAAATAAATACCTCTGTCAACTCTTCCGTCTAAAATTATGTTAACTGATGACGTGGCGCTGACGCATGTGCCACATGTCTACCTAAATATAACCACGTGGATAAATAAATAATAAAAT
>QANT01005981.1:0-19754 GCA_003254885.1 Purshia tridentata | reverse complement strand
GTATGTGGAAAAAATAAAGACAAAGTGGTAAATGCTATTTTTAAGGATTGGAATGTGATTGACAACTACAATTCGCATAGGGGTGGCAGAATTTGGATTGCTTGGGATCCTTTTATCTTTAGTGTGTTTAAGATGGAAGAAACCGATCAGGTTATAAATGCAAGGCTGCACCATATTGATTCCAATGTTGATTTCTTTGCATCCTTTATTTATGGCTCTAACGATGTTACTTGTTGCTCGGTTTTGTGGAGGGATTTGCTATCTATTTCTAGTATTGTTTGCAATCAGTCTTAGGTTGTTCTTAGGGACTTCAATGTGTGTAGACGCACTAATGAGATGGCTGGTTATAATGGTAGGATGACTAGTGCTATGAAGGAGTTTGATAGTCTTATTCAAGGGGCTGAACTTGATGACC
This sequence comes from Purshia tridentata, assembly GCA_003254885.1. Taxonomy (NCBI): domain Eukaryota; kingdom Viridiplantae; phylum Streptophyta; class Magnoliopsida; order Rosales; family Rosaceae; genus Purshia; species Purshia tridentata. The sequence continues at coordinate 19,339 of QANT01005981.1, read as the reverse complement.
TTCGCTTTACTGGACTTATGTTTACTTGGAATGACAAGCAGACTACTTCAAGGTCTATTTCTAAAAAGTTGGATAGAATTTTGGTTAATGATGCTTGGTGTACCAATTTCAATAGATCTAGTGCTGAATTCCTCCCCCCTAGCTGCTCAGATCATAACCCTTGCTTGGTTGATATTGGGGTTAACTTTGCTCATATTAAGTGGCCTTTTAAGTTCTTTAATTGCTTAATAGATAGGGAGGATTTCCTTCCCCTGGTGGCTCGTTGTTGGAATTCAGAAATTCGGGGGTCTTTCCAATTTCAGATTGCAAAGAAGCTCAAAATTCTTAAAGGTGAGCTTAAGAATCTCCTGGTGGCTCGTTGTTGGAATTCAGAAATTCGAGGGTCTTTCCAATTTCAAATTGCAAAGAAGCTCAAAATTCTCAAAGGCGAGCTTAAGAAGCTCAATAGGGTGCAGATTGGGGATATCTCTCAAAAGGTTATTTTGAGTAAGGAGGCTCTTGATTCTTGCCAGTGGCTTATTGATTCTATGCCACATGACCTCTCCGTTAAATGTCAAGAAAAGGTGTTAATTAAGGAGTACACCGATGCTTTGCAAATGGAGGAGAGGTTTTTTAGACAAAAGTCAAGGATTCAATGGCTTAATCTTAGGGATAAAAACTCGCCTTTCTTCCACAAATCTGTCACGGCTAGGAGGAATATTAATAAGATCACTTGTATTCGGAGAGAAGATGGTACCTTAGTAGAAGGGAATGCAAACATCAAGACTGAAGCCGTTATTTTTTTCCAGCACCTTTGGGATCCTTCTAGGTCTCCTAATAGTGAGGGAGCTCAAGTGGTTAGTGATTTGGTGGAAAATGTTAATTCAGATGATTATGCAAATTTTTGGAGTGGTGAGGTGTCTATGGAGGAAATTCAGGATGTGTGTTTTTTCTTGCATCCTAATAAGGCCCCAGGACCTGATGGCTTCAATGGTCATTTTTTCAAGCATTCTTGGAACATTGTGGGTAGGGATGTTGTGGCTACAGTTCAGAAATTCTTCTCTTCAAGTCGGTTACTCAAAGAGCTCAATGCTACCTCGGTTGCTCTTATTCCAAAGGTTTACAACCCTACCAAGCTAAGTGATTTTCGCCCTATTTCTTGTTGCAATACTTTGTACAAAATCATCACCAAAGTTATTGCCAACCGAATTAGGGTAGTGCTACCTTCCATTATTAGTCACAATCAGACCGCCTTTGTTTCGGGGCGCCGTATTGGTGATAATATCCTCCTTGTGCAGGAGCTTTTTAGGGATTTACATAAGAATTCTGGGACTCCAAGGTGTGCTCTCAAGCTTGACATTATGAAAGCTTATGATATGTTGGATTGGGAGTTTCTTCTTCACTCTTTGGCTGCCTTCAAGTTTCCTCAAGTTATGATCAATTGGATTAAGGAATGCATCTCCACCCCTTCCTTTTCCATTTCAGTTAATGGTGAGTTGGTGGGTTATTTTCCTAGCAAGCGTGGTATTCGTCAAGGTGATCCTATGTCTCCTTATTTATTTGTTATTGCTATGGAAATTCTATCTTTATTGATTGCCCGCAAGGTGAGCTCAAACCACAGTTTCAAATATTTTTGGAAGTGTGATAAGATCAAGCTTACTCACCTGTGCTTTGCCGATGACCTAATTATGCTTTGTCGAGGGGATATTGCTCCCGCCACCACTCTTATGCAGTCTTTACATGAGTTTGAGAAGCTTTCAAGCCTCAAAGCCAATCCTCTTAAGAGCAACCTTTTCATGGCGGGTATCCCAGATACGGCTGAGCAGCTCCTTATTGATGGCTTCAAATATCCCATGGGTGCTATTCCAATTAGGTATCTTGGCATACCAATTATCTCCTCCAAGCTCCGGGCAAGAGATTGTAATATTCTTATTGATCCAATGGGTGCTAGATTTAACTCCTGGAGAAACAAAGCCCTCTCTTATGCGGGGCGTCTTCAATTGATCATTTCCGTCCTCTCTAGTATGCATATTTTTTGGGCTACTCACCTTATGCTTCCAAAGAAAGTTCTCTTATGCATTGAGCAGCAACTAAGAGCCTTCTTATGGACAGGGTCTGATGCACATTCAAAGGGTGCCAAATTTGCTTGGGCTACTGTTTGTAGCCCTAAAAAGGAAGGGGGTCTTGGAATTAAGAATCTCTCATTATGGAACAAAACATTAATGATGAGACACCTTTGGTACGTAGTGTCGCAGCAGGAAAACTTTTGGACAAAATGGATCAATACTTACCTCTTGAAGGGAAGGAACTTTTGGGAAGTTAAAGCCCCTAATGTGTGTTCATGGAATTGGCGAAAGATCCTGAAATTGCGCCATATTGCTAGACCTTTTGTTATTCACAAGGTTGGGAATGGAACCAACACTTCTCTTTGGTTTGATTCGTGGCATCCTAGTGGCCCTATTGCTTCTACTTGGAGCGAGAGAGTTATCTATGATTCAGGTCTTCCCGCCAATGCTTTGGTAAGCGATATCATATGCAACAACTCTTGGAGTTGGCCGCTTGCTAATTCTCCGGAATTGATTAAAATTAAGGAGTCTATGCCTTTGTATTTGCCCAATTCTGAACGTCCTGATTGTATTAAGTGGCTGCCTTCCTCTACGAGTATCTATTCAGCGGCTTCTACTTGGGAAAAAATTAGATACCACCGTCCCCTTGTTCCTTGGTACAAACTTGTATGGGCTAGCCACAATATCCCTCGAATGAGTTTCATTTTATGGCTCTCTATATGGCAGCGTTTAGCCACCAAGGATCGTATTCAGGGCTACACTCCCAATCTTGACATGGCTTGTGCTCTTTGTAAGCGGTTTTCGGAGTCTCACCATCACCTCTTCTTTGAGTGCTCTTACAGCAATTTCATTTGGACGCAGCTGATGGCAAAATGTGGAGATGCAAGTAATCACTTAACTTGGCCTAATTTGATTACCTTTGCTGCGGCAAATTGAAAGGGTAAGCATCCTCATGCTATCATTAAGAAGTTATGCCTCTCCACAGCGGTCTACTCAATTTCGAGTGAAAGAAACAACCGGATTTTCAAAAATGAAGAACGACCAGCTGCTAGTATGTTGAATGTAATTATGGACTTGATTAGATGTAGAATGGCTTCTATCACCCTTAGGGATAGCCACTTACCTTCTTCCATTCTTATTGAGTGGAATATCCCTACAAGCTGATGTGTTCTCCTCTTGTTTGGGATCTTTGTTTTTTAAGTTGTGCCAAACCCTTTCCCAACCTTTTGATTAGGCTTTAGGTTGGTTTTCGGTTTTGCGTTTTTGTTTGCCTGTGGGGTTTCTTTGTGCCTTTTGGCTTTCCTGGGGTATCCCTCCTGTTTTTTTGTAGTGTTTTTCTTCGTTTAATATATTATTCATTTACCAAAAAAAAAAGAACTAAAACATCATTTCGGTACATGCTCAGTCTACTTTCATGTAAATTGCATTGAAACGTGTCCGGTTGGCAAGAAAGACATGAGGAAGCACTTTCTCATGTCTCGATTAGCGTACTAGCCCTAAAGAACCACTTTAGGTGTTAAAAAAGCATGAAAACATCATTTCAGAGCATACTCAGTCCAAATTCGCCCAAATTGCACCAAAATGTTCTTGCTTGGCAAGAAAGACATGAGGAAGCACTTTCCCATATTTCGATTAGCGTGCTAACCCTAAATAAGCACTTTAGGTGTGACGAGCTCATGAAAACGTCATTTCGGTGCACACTGAGTCCGATTTGATAAAATTTACACCAAACAGTTCTCGATCAGCGTGAGAGGCATTGGGAAGCACTTTCTCATGTCTCGATTACCGTTCTAGTCGTAAAGAACCACTTTAGATGCTAAGAATGCACGAATACGTCATTTCAGTGCACACTGAGTCAAATTTGGGTTAACATTGCACCGAAACGTGCTCGATTGGCAAGAAACACATGGGGAAGCACTTTCTCTTGTTTGGATAAGCGTTCTAGCCCTCAAAAAGGGCACTTCGTGTCCAGAAGGAACTACAACGTCATTTCAGTGCATTCTAAGTCTAGTTCGTCCGAGTGCACCCAAAAGTGCCTGGTTGGCAAGAAACACATGGGGAAGCAGTTTCTCGTGTCTCACTTAGCGTTCTAGCCCTAAGGAACAACTTTAAGTTAAGAATGTACGAAACCGTCACTTCGGTGCACGATGAGTGCAATTTGGTTGACGTTGCACCAAAACGTGGCCGGTTGCCAACAAAGACAGATGGAAGCACTTTCTCATGCTTGGATTAGCGTTCTAGGCCTAAAGAAGCACATTACGTGTGAGGATAGAACAAAAATGTCTTTTCGTGCATACTCAGTCTAACCTCGTCCAAATTGCACCAAAACGTGCCCGGTTTGCAAGAAAGAGATGAGGAAACACTTTCTAATTGCCCGATTCGCGTGCTAGCCCTGAAGAACCACTTTAGCTGTTAAGAATGAACCAAAACGTCATTTCGGTGCACACTCAGTATAATTTGGCCAAAGTTGCACCAAAAAGTTATCGATTGGCAAAAAGACATGGGGAAGCGCTTTCTCATGATTGGATTAGCATTCTAGCCCCAACAAAGCACATTCCGTGTTTAGAAGGAGTGGAAACGTCATTTCGGCGCATACTCAGTCCAATTTCGTGCAATCCTCCACCGAAACGTGCCCGGTTGGCAATAAATTAGATATGCGGAAGCACTTTCTCGTGCTTGGATTAGCATTCTAGCCATCAAGCAGCACTTTTTTTGTTACGAACGCACGAAAACATCATTTCGGTGCATACTCAATCTAATTTCGTTTAACTTGCATCAAAACATGCCCGGTTGGCAATAAGGACATTAGGAAGCACTTTCTCTTGTTTGGATTGGCGTTCTAACCCAAATGAACCACTTTAGGTGTTAAGAATGCGTCAAACGTCATTTCGGTGCACATTGTGGACAATTTGGTTAAAGTTGCACCAAATCGTGCTCGGTTGGCAAGAAGCACGTTCTCATGCTTGGATTAGCATTCTAGACCTCAAGAAGCACATTTCGTGTTAAGAAAGAACTAAAACATCATTTTGGTGCATGCTCAGTCTACTTTCATGTAAATTGCATTGAAACGTGCCCGGTTGGCAAGAAAGACATGTGGAAGCACTTTCTCATGTCTCGATTAGCGTGCTAGCCCTAAAGAACCACTTTAGGTGTTAAGAATGCACGAAAACATCATTTTCGTGCATAATTAGTCCAAATTCGCCCAAATTGCACAAAAACATTCTTGCTTGGCAAGAAAGACATGAGGAAGCACTTTCCCATGTTTCGATTAGCATGCTAACCCTAAAGAAGCACTTTAAGTGTGACGAGCGCACGAAAACGTCATTTCGGTGCATACTGAGTCCGATTTTATTAAAGTTACACCAAAACGTTCCCGATCGGTGTGAGAGGCATTGGGAAGCACTTTCTCATGTCTCGATTACCGTTATAGCCGTAAAGAACCACTTTAGGTGCTAAGAATGCACGAATACATCATTTCAACGCACACTGAATCAAATTTGGGTTAACGTTGCACCAAAACATGCTCGGTTGGCAAGAAAGACATGGGGAAGCACTTTCTACTGTTTGGATTAGCGTTCTAGCCCTCAAGAAGTGCACTTCAGGTTCAGAAGGAACTATAATGTCATTTCGGTGCATTCTAAGTCTAGTTCGTCTGATTGCACCCAAAAGTGCCCGGTTGGCTATAAACACATGGGGAAGCAGTTTCTTGTGTCTCGATTAGCGTTCTAGACCTAAGGAAAAACTTTAAGAGTTAAGAATGCCCGAAAGCGTCATTTGAGTGCATGCTGAGTGCAATTTGGTTGACGTTGCACCAAAACGTGCCCGGTTGGCAAGAACGACATAGGGAAGCACTTTCTCACGCTTGGATTAGCGTTCTAGGCCTAAAGAAGCACATTTCATGTGAGGATAGAACAAAAATGTCTTTTCGTGCATACTCAGTCTTACCTCGTCCAAATTGCACCAAAACATGCCCGGTTGGCAAGAAAGAGATGAGGAAGCATTTTCTAATGTCCCGATTAGCGTGCTAGCCCTAAAGAACTACTTTAGGTGTTAAGAATGAACCAAAACGTCATTTCGGTGCACACTCAGTGCAATTTGGCCAAAGTTGCACCAAAAAGTTATCAGTTGGCAAGAAAGACATGGGGAAGCGCTTTCTCATACTTGGATTAGCATTCTAGCCCTAACAAAGCACATTCCGTGTTTAGAAGGAGCGAAAACGTCATTTCGGCGCATACTCAGTCCAATTTCGTCCAATCTTCCACCGAAACGTGCTCGGTTGGCAAGAAATTAGATATGGGGAAGCACTTTCTCGTGCTTGGATTAGCATTCTAGCCATCAAGCAGCACGTTTTTTGTTACAAACGCACGGAAATATCATTTCGGTGCATACTCAATCTAATTTCGTTTACCTTGCATCAAAACGTGCCTGGTTGGCAATAAGGACATTAAGAACCACTTTCTCTTGTTTGTATTGGCGCTCTAACCCGAATGAACCACTTTAGGTGTTAAGAATGCGTGAAACGTCATTTTAGTGCACACTGTGGACAATTTGGTTAAAGTTGCACCAAATCGTGCTCAGNCCATATAGGTGTTCTACTTGTTTGTAAATTCTATTGAATGAGCGTCACCACTACAAAAAAGCTCATATATATATATATCAGTAATTTACCGATATCTAATGGTAAAAATTTCGAGATAGGATTGCATGATATAAAAGCTCATACTTTAGATATCGGTTTTAAACTGATATCTCATGTATCTTTGACATCAGTGTTTAGTTTAAATTTGATATTAAATAATCAGTTTATACATTCAAGAATGGAAAAAAAATAAAAAACTGATATATATTCAATTTATTATATCAATATTACCTATAACTGATATCTTAAATTTTAATTATATGTGTTCTAATATTAATAACTGGTATAACTATAAGTATAGACATCGGTTTGAAGAAATTGAACTGATATAAATACCCTATACAATTCCATTTTTTCCCCTTTGTTTAGAATTGATTTTGAAGCTATAATTGGTATCAGTTTATGGTAACAAAACTGATATCTATTCTTCATATAATTTCAGTATTAAAATCGATATCTTTTTTTAAATTTAGTGATATGTAACACCTGTTTTAATATCGGGTATGTTTTTTGAAAACTGAAATAGTTGGTCAATATTATACATCTAGCTGTTACATATTTATTTAGTTGCCACCTACACAAAATAAACATCCATTTCATATCAAAAGTCTTCAATTGTCATATATTTTAATATCTCTAAGGACCCAAAAGTTTTCTAGATACTATATGCCGTAAATACAAATAAACACGCCATATAAATACAAATTCCAAAAGTTCCTAACTATATGTTGCCTTAATTGAAATAGAAAAGGTGCAATAAGCTAGCCTGCCATGCAGCCACTGGATCTAGCAACAGAATGTCTTTCATTTGACAACTTTATGAACCTCATATCCTACATGAAAATAATTAGAATAGTGAGAAGTTTAGCATAATGTATTTAAGTAGCAAGCTAGTGTGGTCTCAGAAGAAATCAATCTAGTAAATTAATTTAGACTATAAAAAAATTTGCACAAACCTTAAGACTACAAATAATAACAAAGGCAGTCTAGAAGACTAGCTAAAGAGAACTGGGGAATATTTTTATTTTATTTTTAATGATGCTGATTACAAACATGGGTCATTTAATCTTCTAGCATATGATCGATCATCTATGACAGTTTGACCACTCATTCTAAGTCAAAAAACCCATGCTAATTATTCAGTGCTACAGACATACTCATCAGCAGTTTTAATTTGGATCAACCTGTGATTCACTGGACACTACTGTGGCTGACTGTAAACTTCCAGAACTGAAAGTTGAATGATTTTCTTGTGTTTCATAACATGGGTGCCTATACAACTTCTGCTAGAACAAACTTTAATGGCTTCTGCATTTCTGGTATATTCCCACATACCTAGCATTTAAAAGTGCCAATAATTAAAGTAGGAGTGTGTGTCCTATCATTATAAATTTAAAGTAGAAAAAAAGAAACAGAAAACGAAATAAGTAACTATGAAAGGGATCACACAGAAGCAAATAGAACAAACCAAAAGTAAACTTAAAAACAACGTTGTATATGTGAATTTAATTGGTGGTCCATATATTCACCAATTATCCAGTTCATTCCTATTTGTATATGTGAATTTAGTTTGTTTAGCATTACAGGTGTACACTTGTTAAGTATTGGAATTCAAGTTTATGCAATCCATTTACTTAGCAAAATTGATGATCAGCAAGTTACTCATTCTCTGACAAATTCTGCACTTTCAAGCTTCCCAACTATGCATATAGCCAAATGTTCTCTAATTACTTCATTTATGACAGATTTAACAAGATTTCATAATTAAAATTAACTTTCCTAGAATTGCTTCATGCTCACACTTCAAATTGCAAAACTATCAAACTAAAAGGCCACTAACTTTACCGTTCTACTATTGATGGCATTAATCTAAAATGACTTAATCTTGAATCTAATTAATGGCATTAATCTAAAGTTGACAGTTGGGATTCACTTGTTCTAAAATTTGCACGCACTTTACAAAAAATTGGCTTGGAAGCATATTGCTTCATCTAAATACCACAAATGGCTAACATACTACACCCCATACGTACCGACATGGCTACATATAATTCGAGATGACAAAGTATCCCCATTGAACCCGCACTATATCAATTTGTGCTTGGGTGTAACCGCTTTGCTTGTGCTTTGGATTAGACCATTGAAAATATACAGCATAGCACATTACATTATAATTTTGACTTTAACTTAATGATATAAGCTTGTAGCCTGCAAGAGAACAACCTAAATGCAATACATGAAAATAGAGTCAAAATAAATAAGGGTGACTTAATGATAATCAGGTTTATCTATGCAATGGTCATGCAGTCCGCTTATGGCAAGCAGCACCTACATCATTGCCACATTCTTCCAATGCTCTCTTAAGAAACTAAAAGATCAATGTCAATTAATATAAACAAGGTACATAATACAAAGGTAACCATAATGCTGCATCATAAGCCATTTAAAAATATAGAACTGATAAAAAGCAAGTCTTAAGTAATTAATAACTAGGTAATTTAACAGGTCCTAAATGATTAAAATAACATCCTAAGAAACGCTAAACAGTTCCTCCAGCCCCAAGAAATTTTCAGAAATAAATCAAACCAAGTCACATATTTCCATCATAAAATCCAAGCTTTTGTTTTGCATAGCAACAATTGAACCAACCCTTGGGATTGGCTCACCAAATATTATAGCCAATCAAAACACACCCACAAAACAGTATGTATGGTTGACCTCATATGCAGGTTGGTTACATGTATTTATTACTATTTCTAATGTAGTTTGGTTTTGTGGGTGTTGATTCAAAAATGATGCAGATCAGCTAGAAATCCAAAATCCAGAGTTCAAAACAATTACAAGGTCCAATATACACTGTCAAGGTCATTTAGATTCTTACCTTTTTCTCAAACTCAAGATTTTTATCCTCAACAATCTCTTTCATGTAGCCACATTCAACCCCTCCAAGTTGTTTAGGACACTAAACACAATAAAAAAATAGTGGCATATATAGATCTATTAGTGTGTATTCTAACCTCACAATTGTGACGGCTAAATCATGCATCAGCTTGGTTTAAAGTAGCACGGTTACTTTATGTGATCCTCTTGGTTTTGAAGTCATTACCCAAACCATAAAATATAAGGATATTGTAGGTCAAACAATTTTCCAGTTGACCCATACAGAACTGGAGCATTTTGCATGCAGGAATCAAGTCTAAGGATCAAGATAAAATGCATGACAGTTCAGATTACATTCTGTCAGAGCTGGTCCATTGAAAATGTATATTTATAAATATATATATATATATATATATATATAGTGTAAGTAGGCAAGGGAGCAAAGAACCGCCAAATCATGGAAGTAGCATAAATTTATGATAGATGATTCTTAATTATCACTTGAAACTTATAGAAAAAGTAAGCATAAATTTATGATTTATGATTTATGTCCTATCATTAATTGTTACTAAGTGCTGACCTAATAAACTATCTCTTCAGTTTTCTTAACATGAAAAAAATATGGACATCCACAGTAAATGATGTGAAAATAGCTACATGCATAGAAAACTAAACACTAGCAATACCTGCATCACTAACTTTAAGAATATAAGTGATCTAGAAGAGTGCTCCACGAATTTGTCACTAATCTACTTTATTCTCCTTAATCCAAGTTCAAGTCCATTATTGGAGGTGTCAATAATAAATAAGTACTGAAGTAATTCATTTTAGTTCATCATAATAAATAAGTAAAGATAAAATGCAGGTGTCAGTTAACATGAATGCACTATATTTTAAGATTTATTGTTATTTTAAGCTTCACCTTAATAAATTTGATACTACCCACCCCTTCTGATGCAATTAGTCTCAAACACCTTTCAATAGGAATATGATATTCTTAATTAGATAGTATTGCCATCAAAACCATTTTATCACATAATGCACTTAAAAGTTCACTAATACTAACAAGACCACCACTGCCACAATATAAAAATCCAATACTTTTATCATTGAGGCATTGTTTACTCCATTTCAAGAGGAAATAAATTTTAGAACCGAAAAAGCAAAAAGCATGACGCTTGTCATAAAGGATATCAGAAAAGTACAAACATGGGTGCAACGTACCTAACACAAGGATAGCATACAACATAAACACCTTTAAAAAATAGGAAATATAGAAACATGAATGGCATATGAATAATACCTATCAAAGAAAACATTTTTGCCGCAGGAGCACAAGTTGAAGGTGCAACAAGCACCAAACCATGAGGATCAAACATGTAAAAGCAGCCACCAGAAACGACTGAGAGGAGATCACAGATAAAATAACAGCTAAGCAAAGTCAAACCATAGTTAAGAGTATTGCCCCTTAGTCTCCATGGAGGTAGAAATTGAAGACTACTTACATCCTCTCTACTCAAGTTGGACCCTTCCAAAATGGCTAATAGGGCAGGTCCTTGAAATTCACCTGCACTAGTCACAATTTGTAAACAAGATTAAGAATAAAGCTCAAATTGATGGCAAGAAGAGAGATTGTTACAACCTTAACCTATTTCTAGGAATACTATAAAACATAGTGGAGTCGTAGATTGGACAAGAAGCAGAATGCACTCAGTTTCTCCAGAATTTCAAATTAAATTACACTTTTCTTTTTACAGATAGCGGCTATGGCTAACATGTTAAAGAATAGTGATGAGGTTAACAACAGTTCAAGAGTTCTAAATGACTCTGTAATCCAAATATCAAAAAACTTTGAACTCCCTCCTCATCCTCCCTCCTCAATTCAAGAGTTCATAACATAGACCCAATTAACGAATGATTAGTGCATAAAGTTCCATATTTCAGGTCAATACAAAGAATTCAAGCACCCAAATTCAAACACACCCAAGTTCAAAATAACTACATGGGCCCAAATTCAAACAAACTCAAAATCCAGCAGCACCCAAATAACAAAATACTTATGTTCAAACAACTTGCAAATATTTAGAACCCTAAATCTAAATATAAACTGAAATTACAAGAAATTAGAAATTTAAAGAAATAAAAAATAAAACCATAAGCAAGAAAATTGGGAAATAAAGAAATATATGGGCTCACCAAATCAGGATCCAAATCAGCCCTAGAAGAACTAAAGATAGGATTGGGAGAGGTTAGACTTCGATGAGCTAGGTAACGTGACTGTTTCAGTTGGACAGACAACCCAAAGAGATTGAGAGACTGAATTGGGAAGAGCCTCTACCAACTAGGAGTCACGATGGCGCAGAAAAATGGGAACTCGACGGAGGTGACTAGTTATCGGACCTATTTGGGTTCAGGGGTTTGATTCTCTGTGATTGAAAAATTTCTGGAAGTTTGAGGAGATTGAGGCCAAAGGAAGAAGAGGAAGGAGGAGGCGAACAGCTCGGTGCCGATCCCGTCGCTAGACACCACTGGAGATATCCACCAAGGAGATTGATGAAGGATAGCTTGCAGATGAGTGTCTGGGTGAGTCTCACTGACAGTGCTGAGGCAAAGGCTCGTGCTAGACAAAAAAAAAAAAAACTTAAGTTGTATCAACAGTAGCGCCTCTTGTATTTGGATTAAGTTTTCATCTGTTTTTTATCTAGGATATCAGTTTTAATGAATAGTTGAATAAATTGAAAAACTTAAGATATCATATTGAAAAACGTAATGATTTCTAAAATATTATATATATATATATATCAGTTTTTCAAAAATAAAAATACAATCGATATTTAAAACTTAACCATATCAGTTACATTTAAAACTGATATATACGAAGTGATATCTATGAGCATTTTTGTAGTAGTGCACTATTTGTGGGAACTCCCGCAACAAAAATCTTTTTAGAGCAATGACTGGGATCAGACTGCCGGGAAGCAGCATGAAATCACTTGTTGTATAGCAACAAGTGCCTGTTATACTATAGTAATTGTTGTAGAGCTCGGGAGGTTCCCAAGGAGTGGGAGATGTGCTTCCGTACATAAGGTAGTTGCTTGATCAGTTACGTGAAACAACAATGATTGCCGAGAGTGCCTTGAGGAAATTAAGAGATTATGGCAGCGCAGGCAATAGGCGCGAAAAGAGGAAGGAATGCAAGAGAACTTGACAGAAAATCTTCACTTGAGACGAGTTCGGACAAAGTGGAATCGATGAAAGTAGCTCGGGCCCATCCGGGCATAGGTAACGGAAGAAGGCAAGATAAGGGAAGTTGCCAACGCGATCCACAAGGTGGTAAAAGGACTCACACCAAAGGCCCCTGTCGAACTTGCCTTGGAAGCAGCTAGAGGAATATGCGAATCTCCATTCACAGAGCAAATTCTGAGTGCGAAAAGCCCACGAAGTTCACTGACCTAAAGTTCAAATGTTCAATGGAACCACTGATCTAGTGGAGCACATCTTTCACTTTCAACATGAAATGGTGTTAGAGGATGATGATGAACCCTTAATGTGCAAGCTGTTTCTATCAAGCCTATCGGGATCAGCGCTAACTTGGTTCAGGAAACTCCGGCTAAGATCAATTCGAAGCTTTGTAAGGCTTTACAAAGCTTTCATTTCGCAATACATCTACAATTCAAAAAGGAAAAAGGATATAAGAATTTTGTCAGCACAAAGCAAGATGGTGGAGCAAAACTCAAAGACTACTTGGGACGGTTTGTAGTGGAAATGTCAACTCTAAACTAATGCAACTCAAAAACCGTCGCAATGGCTCTCAGGGTTTAGGGTTTAGGGTTTAGGGTGGGCGAAACTAAGATTGCCAGAGGTTAACCATAGTAAGGAAGGGAGTCCTCATTCATTAGGAAGACGTGTTTAGGACCAATTTTTCACAGGGTGCTATTGTTAACTCTATAGCTTCATGACGAAATTAATGACTAGTTTTTTTAGAACTGTTTCTTGTTGATCTAAACATTCAAGTTGCAATACATGAATGGACAATGCTGAAGAGATATTCTACAATTACTATGAGAATGTTGAACCCAAAAAAAAAAAAAAAGTTCAAAATATTTAAAAGAAGGATAAAGCTGTGAGACCCTGTTTTTTTCTAATACTTTACTTTATGCTTAAATTAGAATTTTTTTGAGGAACTAGTGACTAAGGCTTGACGCCACCAGTATAAAGCTTAATTTTTTGTGGGTAACGTCGTTTGGTTTGTTGAACTTGGAGTTAGAATGATTAAGTTATGAATTTTTTAAGTTGGATAATTATTTTGGGCCATTATTTGATTTTTTGGAATTTATTTTGGGTGAAGCTGGATTTTTCATAAAAATTCTGAAAGTCAAATTGTTGTGTTGAGGCCATAGATAGATAGTACTCAGCCTCACGAGTCCGCAATGAAGTTTGGTACAAAGTGCTTTAACACCCTAAAGCACCTACGTAAAACAACGATCACTGATCGGACCCAATTTTAAAACTATTTGACAAGACTGAACCAATCAAACACACTCAAGTCTATACGACAGCTGCACAGCCCATGAAACACAATCAGCAAGCTATTCAAGTATATATGTGAGGAGTGACAACCTAGACACTCAAGGATCCATCAAGGTAGGCATCCCAGTGCTAGCCACAACTAAAGTGAGAAGTGAGATGTGAGATGCTAGATTATATTCAGTTCATCAGATACAACATAATCAATCATAAGTCATGGTATGATGCCAAATGCCAATAAAATAAACACTAGATATATAAGACCCAAATAAACTCAGCAACACAAAGAGGAGACACACAAGTTGTTCACCCAGAAAAACCTCAAGGGTTAAAAAACTGGGGGTCTTATCCGCTGACCAGGCAATCCAATATGTTGAGGTTCAATACAAAGTCTATATCAGCACACAAGCTCATTTACTAACTCTAAAGCTAAGTAGCAGCTAGCATACCCACTTTGTGCAACCTTCAACCAAGCAGCCGAGAGTCATTTACTTTGTTGGCAGCTCTATCCTCTAGCTCATCAACATGTAGCACCCTATTTTCAGCTTGCTTATGGATCTTCAAGATATGGAAGTGATATGCAATATTTTGGGTTAACAAGATCAACTCCTTCAACCAAACAAGATTTGAAGAAGCCAATATAAACCCAAATCTAAAAACTAGAGTGATGTGTTTATGCTTTTTGAAGAAATATGAAACCCATACACAAAACCCATTTAGTTTTTAGATAAAACAATTCAAGAGATGAACACAAGAAAATTTTCAAAGAAAAACTTTCAACTCTTGAAAAATAAAATACCCATTTGGTCACCCAAAAATACGCAGCTCAAAGGCTGCTCACAACATGCTAAAAATGTGAGTAACCAAAGGAATGAAGGGCTGCCCGTACCTTGCAGCAGCAGCCACACACACGCACACCCAGCTGCCCGTACCTTGTAGCAGCAGCCACACACACGTACACCCACACCGTTCCACATGGCAGCCAATAATAGGCTCAAGTCTTAACAAACTTTCAGGACAGCTCATAGCCGAATATACCAAAGGGAATCTGAAGATTCGTGTGGGAGAGGGGCTGAGTTGTTTTGGGAAAGTTTCCATTTTCAGAAAAGAGGATTTGGGGAAGATGATGAATAGTGCAGAAATAAGAAACCCATTTAAAAACTGATGTGGGCTGAGGAATGAAAGAGAAGAGTAAAGGCCCAATCATAAGAAGTCAGAAAATTAAAAACGTGCAAATACCCATTTAGGAGAGTGACCCACATAAAAGACTCTCACGTGGGATCACTTAATATTCATAAGAAATTATGTGCAGTTCCCGTGCCAGAAAAGTGTAGTGTATGATATGTCATAGACCAGTCAAAACATGCACTACTCTGTGAAAAACTGATGTTACGTGAAATGCATGATATGGGTATTACCTTAGGCATGAGGGATGTAGGACCAGCTGTGTAGACTTCATTGCACACTCAAATGTTCCTAACTTAGTCTAGAGCTTGTGTGAGATTCAAATCTAAAATAATTACAAGCTGTTTTGTCAAGGAAATTGCCAATACAAAACTTGAAACTAACAATAGCCTAACATCAAGTTCTATATAAAATGACTAGATTGTCCTAAAAGAAAAGTAACAGTAAACATAATACTAAAGACATAAAGGACATTAACATTCTATTAGAATAAGAGGGAAACACCCATATTGATTGCTGCAAAAAAAAATGGTGTGATTGAAATGGTGGAGAAGATCCTCGAACTTTTTCCGGTGGCCATCCACGACGTTAATGCAGACAAGAAGAATATAGTGCTACTGGCAGTGGAGAACAGGCAACTCCATGATTATACCGGCGCTTGCTGAAGAGAAATATCCTGAAAAGACAGTGTGTTCAGCCAAGTGGATACTGACGGGAATAATGCATTACATCTTGCAGCAAGTACAAAGGCCTTTAGGCCGTCGGTAATTCTTGGACCTGCCTTGCAAATGCAATGGGAAATCAAATGGTTTGAGGTAATTAAGTCTCAAATTAGGATTTTTACACTTGGAGTAATCATATATTTACAAATTAGAATAATGTTAATTACATCCATTATCAGTTGTCACATAAAGTGATCAATTAGTTAAGTGGGTACATTTTCCAGTTTGTGAAAACCTCCATGCCACCAAACTTCTTTGTCCTCTTCATTAAGGATGTTAAGACTCCAGAGGAGATGTTCACTTCTTCGCATACTAAGATACTCGAAGACACAAGTGAGTGGCTGAACACCACCTCCCAGTCCTGCTCAGTGGTCGCTGGGCTTATTGCCACCGTGGCCTTTGCCACAGCTACCGCTGTTCCTGGTGGCGTGAAAGAGGATACAGGCAGACCAACACTGGAAAACGAGCTACCTTTTGTCGCTTTCGCTATCGCATCATTGGTTGCCCTATGCTTATCAATCACGTCCTTGGTCATATTCGTATCTAATAAGGCAGATAATCCTAGTCAGCAAGTCTGTTATTAGTTTATCCTAGTTAGCAATAGCTGTTAGTAAGTCAGTTAGTTAGTTTAGCTATGCAGTTAGTGTTAAGCTATACTATACACGTGAACTTTGATATAAATACACAAACTCTGTATCACAATTTATTAACTCAAATACAACATCAAGATTAGTTTCTTCTTTTCATCTCTTGCTTATTTTCTCTGTAATCAAACACATTTCATGGCAGTCTATCATGGTATCAGAGCTAACAACGGTGATACCGAAAGCTCGATCCTCCTCTTCATGCTGTTTGATCTGTGAGTCTGTTCCAATTTTTCGTTCTGTTATTTCTTTCTTGAATTCTGTTTGTTTTCCTAGAAAATCGTTTATCACTTGTGGTTGTTCTTCATTTTTCCTCTCACTATTTGAAACTTTCTTTTCTATTTTACAAGACGTATTATTTTGCTTTTCTTGCTATAATTCTTGAGTTTTTGTTTTGTTCGATTCAAGAATTCTCGTTGCTTGCTTCCATTTCTTGATTCTGGTATTTCTATAATCATGTCTACACCAATTTCACTTTTGCCAAATATTTGCAACTTAGTCACAGTTCGACTTGATGACACCAATTACATCATTTGGCTGTTTCAAGTTGAATCTATGCTGGAAGGTCATGATCTAATTGGGTATGTTGATGGTTCCACTCCTTGTCCAGCACCTTTTCGAATCACTGACACAGAAGGTATTGTAGGAGAATACTTTGCTGAGTTTAAATAATGGAAGAAGAATGATAAGGCTTTAATGTCCTTAATTACAGCTACCTTGTCTTCTGATGCTCTATCCTATGTGATTGGAAGTAAAACCTCAAGGGAGGTTTGGCTGAATCTCAAAGAGAGATTTTCTACTGTCTCAAGATCCAATGTTATGCAATTAAAGACCAACCTCTAGACCATTCAGAAGGGTACTGATTCTATAGATCAATTCTTGAAGAGAGTCAAGACTGCTCGTGATCAACTGTCTGCTATTGGTATAACCATTAGTGATGAAGATATTGTCATTGTGACATTGAATGGTTTACCCCCTGAGTTTAATACCATCAAGACTGTAATCAAAGCTCGTGAACACCCTATCTCCTTACAGGAATTTCGAGTTCAACTATTAGCTGAAGAAGAAACATTAAACATTGGTGCTCGGCTATTCCAAATGTCCATGCCTCATACTGCTATGTTTGCTGGTGAATCTTCCACCAGTACTAGTTTTTCTGGTAACAATCATGACTCAGTTAATCCCTTTTATGTTCAATCATTTGGCTATAATGCTAATTTTAGGGGTAGAGGTAGAGGTTGAAACTACAGTGGAGGAAGAGGTTTTAGTGGTGGTCATTTTTTTGGTCATGGCAGGCACACTCAACTGTATGCTTCTGGTCCAAATAGTTTTGGTACTATTCACTCTGTTCCTGAATGCACTATTTGCTTCAAAAGAGGCCATACTCCTGCAACTTACTACCAAAGACCTATCACACAAGCTTCTTCACTTCCTTTCTCAGCACCACAGGGTATTGTGCAATGTCAAATTTGCTCTAAGAGAGGCCATGCTGCAGTTGATTGCTATCATAGGGGCAATTATGCATATCAAGGGAAACCCCCATCTTCCATGCTTACTACACCAACAGCCATGCATACTGTCTTGTCACCTAATGATCTAGCTTGGACTGTCTAGTCACCACATTTTGCATATCCTACATCCTCCACTATGATGTCTCCTAACTTAGGACCTCAGAATGTCTATCACCATGCTGCTAGCTACAATCCTGCTATGTCTACTATGCAATCTGGTTTTTTTGCTCCCACACAATCTGTGCCTACACCATCACAGCCTGTGTCCTCACCCTTGTCTACCACAGCTGCTAATCCATCTCCTCAGGCCTTCCATACTACTACATCATCCCCTCAAGATTTTTGGATTGCTGATTCAGGTGCAACCAATCACATCACCTCTGATATTAACAATCTAGTGCATGCTTCTACTTTCCATGGTCAGCAATCAGTTCAAGTGGGCAATGGTGCAAGTTTGGATCTTCATAATCTTGGTTATACTACCCTCTTACCCACTTCTTCTAAGCCTTTACATCTTCATAATGTGTTACATGTTCCTCAAATTGCTGCCAATCTACTTTCTGTCAATCAGTTGTGCAAAGACAATAACTGTGTTTTTATATTTGATGCTTCTTCCTTTTCCATTCAGGACAAGTGCACAGGGACTCTACTGTACAAAGGGTTGAGTAATCATGGTCTCTATCCTCTTCCATTGTCTATACCATTCCAATCCTCAGTTTTCAATAAGCCAGCATCTTCTCCTGTTGTACTTTTGGGTCATGCAATTCACACTTCTTTGTGGCATCGAAGGCTTGGTCATCCAAGTAATGAGGTTATTCATAAAATGTTAAGTCATGTGCAGTTGCCTTCTGCTAAAGACTCTTCTCCTCAAGTGTGTCAGTCAACTCAGTTTTCAATAAGCC
The DNA here is from genome assembly GCA_003254885.1 of Purshia tridentata. Classification (NCBI taxonomy): domain Eukaryota; kingdom Viridiplantae; phylum Streptophyta; class Magnoliopsida; order Rosales; family Rosaceae; genus Purshia; species Purshia tridentata. Next base: position 284 of record QANT01005981.1, on the reverse strand, counting down.
AGCATCTTCTCCTGTTGCACTTTTGGGTCATGCAATTCACACTTCTTTGTGGCATCGAAGGCTTGGTCATCCAAGTAATAAGGTTATTCAGAAAATGTTAAGTCATGTGCAGCTGCCTGCTGCTAAAGACTCTTCTCCTCAAGTGTGTCAGTCATGTCTTGCAGGCAAAATGTCCAAAAAATCTTTCTCTTTGTCAAGTCATAGCACTCATATTCCTTTTCACATAATACACAGTGATGTCTGGGGTCTTTCACCCTATGTGTCTTTTTGTTAAATTTCATTCT
>QANT01005978.1:0-42657 GCA_003254885.1 Purshia tridentata | reverse complement strand
AGCATTAAGTAGGGGGATAAACGCTTACTATGTTAGAGGCACAAGTTCTCACCATTTTGTGGGCTTTTTCTTTGCAACGAATAAACAGAGCATATTTAAGTTTACTATATTGGAGTGCATATATCTCCATAATATTAATTATTAATCTAATGATATTTATGTAATTTTAAAGATGCTCCAATTTCAAATCCTTCAAATTTAGCTGTCATTGTAGGCTGTTCTTGTGTAGTTGACTTTATTTCTAGGCTTAGGCCCGCGACAATACCAAAAACAAAAATAGGGGATCGAATTTGGATGCATGAAGACAATTATACAATCATTCTAATTGAGCTACCTCATTAGCTTTACAAATTGAGTGATTCAAATATATATAATCAACTTTACATAGAAATTTTATAATTAGGGAGGTAAAATATTCATTTGAAGCAAATATTATGACATAAGGTCATTTGTTCCTCACTAACATTTGGTGAGCCAAAGGAAAGGGCTAATTAATAAAGAATAAATTAAAATTTAAATAAATGGAGAAATGACTAAGCATGCATTTATTGAATAATATTTTGATGAACAAATTTAGTAACCAAGAAATACTTTATATACAATTTGGATTGAAGTAGGTTACCATACTAAGCATTCAACATGCATGCACATTGACTATTGACTATTGAGGTTTATTAACTACAAAATACAGATATCAGATATGCATGGTCATCTTTAATTTATTAGTTCCAGCTAGGCTTATGCTTTTTTTATATAGGCTTGTTTGCATTCAATGTAAAATAGATTTCTGATATCTGAAACCGAAATCTTGACGTATAATTAATGATTTACATAAAGTCTTTGTTGCTCATCACCCTCATCTGTATAATGAATGATTAAGACTGTATTATTACTTAGGGTTAATTATACTTTCCAAGCTTGAGTTATTTTTTACTTTTCATCTTTACTTTTAATTTTACAATGTACACTCTAATGTTAAGTTAGTCTTTCATTTTCTGTCATTCGTTAGTTTGACCGTGTTTGACCGCTCTTTTGAAGCATTACTTGCTTATATGAAAGTTATGAGACTCAAGTTTTCTTATATGACAAGTGAAGAAGCCTCCATCTTATGTTCTATTGGGGCATGTGTCATGTAAGATGGCATGAGTGATAATTTGCGTGGGAAGGGGCATTTGATTTTATAAAAATGGCCTTAACAAAAATTAGGTGGATATTTCATCACATGCCACGTAAGAAAATAAATGGGTCTCATTCTCATGGCTTCCACATAAGCAAATAAAGCTCCAAAGAACTGTCAAACTAACAAAGGGCATAAATTGAAAGACATATCCACTTTGGAGTGTGTATTGTAGAGTTTTGAAGGTTGGAGTGCAAAGTGAAAAGTGACCTAAACTTGGAGGGCACAAAGTATAATTAATTATAATACTTATTGTATACATAAGGGCAGAGTAGTAAGTTAGCAAGAGGAAGAAAGGGGTGGTCAACCCAGATTGGGCCTTGGGCTGGGGGACTCGAAGCAGGGTGTCCCAATAATCCAAAAACGAAAAGGACAAAAGCACCCTTATAAGACAACCCTTTCGTCCAGCCTCGGTTTTCCACATTGACCCTACACTCCCACTTCCACCACTTTCTCTTTTCTGTCTTTACCTAAAGAGAGGGGGACTAGCAGAGTGGACCGGTCCGGTCAGGGACAAAATAGTCAGACACTTAAATTTGCACTTTTGCAATTTGCAATTCCCTCCCTATCTCAATTGTGGGATCCACATTCCGGCCACGTGGCGTCCGACGTGGAGGTCCTTAACCAGCATCTGCGAATTTGCTTTGGTAGACGCCAGGTGTAACCGTCAACCTGGAGGAGCCAACAACTGCACCCAACAACAGAAAATTAAAAAAAGGAAAAATTAAAAAAATATTATTTAGGGAGACAAAGTCTTTCTCTCTCTATAAAAAAGAGTCAGTCAGTCTACTCTACTAAAATATAAAAAACACTCCCACTCTCTCTCTGTTTACTTTCTCACTCACTCTTTTCTTTTTTTTCTTTATATTTTAAAATGTGTTTTGGTGTTATTTGGGTTGTTGGGCTTTGCCGGAAAATCGCGTAGGAGAGGGGAGACAAAATTTTCTCGGTAGCCAAACAGCGGAGGAGACGAGTCAAATGTGATGGGAAGTGGAGTGTCGAGCCTCTTCTCTTGCTTCAGACCGGTTCAGCGGACCAACAACCACCACCAACCGGACCATGACGACGTCGTCTTCGCCTCCTCCGAGCCGCTGGACGAAACCCTAGGCCATTCTTTCTGCTACGTGCGCTCCTCAGCTCGCTTCCTCTCGCCGACTCAGTCGGATCGCTTTCTTTCCCCTTCCAACTCGCTCCGGTTCTCGCCTACTCACGAACCAGCTCCTAATCATAGGATCCGACCCGGATTGCCAGAAACCGGGTTCAAAGCCATCTCGGGGGCTTCTGTGAGCGCCAACAGCTCCACTCCCAGAACTGTCCTCCAGCTTGACAATATTTACGACGATGCCACTGAGAGTGTTCTCGGTGGCGGCTTTGGTGGTGGAGTCCGGGGGAGCATAGTGAATGGGTTCGAGAGTACGTCGTCGTTCAGCGCTCTGCCGCTTCAGCCCGTGCCACGTGGCGGTGGCGGCGAGCGCGATCCCTCGGGCCCAATGGAGCGGGGCGGGTTCTTTCTCTCCGGCCCAATTGAGCGCGGCGCGCTCTCCGGCCCACTCGAACCCACCACCGCAAACAACGGGTCGGACGGCGGGGTCCACTTCTCGGCCCCGCTCGGCGGCCTTTACATGAAGAAGAGGCGGAAGAAGGGCATTTCGGGGATTCGGAAGGCGTTGTACCGGAACTTTTCGGAGAAGAAGCAGCGGCCGTGGGTGGTTCCCGTACTTAATTTCGTGGGCCGGAAGGAGGGCCCTGCCAACGGCGGCGGCGGCGGCGGCGAAGAACACGAGCCCAAGAACGAGACCAATGTCCAGTGGGCTCTTGGCAAAGCCGGGGAGGACCGTGTACATGTGGTGATATCGGAAGAGCAAGGATGGCTATTTGTTGGGATTTATGATGGGTTTAACGGCCCCGATGCGCCGGAATTCTTGATGGGTAATCTTTACCGTGCCTTTTACAATGAGCTTCAGGGCCTGTTTTGGGAGGATGATGGTGCTCAAGAAGCCCAAGAAGCCCAAGAAGCCATTAACACTAACCCACCACCAAATGTAGCTTCAGAGAGTGAAGTGGTTGTAGAGGTTAAAAATGATGGTGAAGTTTCAGATGCTGGGAATGAGGAGAACTCAAACCCCTTGCCTACAGCTGATCGGACAAAGAGAGTGACGTTTCAATCGGACAGTAAGAGGCGGCAACTTTGGCAATTGCTTGCCGAGGCTGCCGCCGAAGATGGGCTTGACCTTTCAGGTTCGGAGAGGTTTGCATTTTCTGTAGATGACGCGCTGACAGCGAGTAAGCTGACAGCAAGCAATGCGGGTTCAGGGGTGAGTAGGCAGTGGCTTTTACTGTCGAAATTGAAGCAGGGGTTGTCGAAGCATAAGGAGGGTCAGGGTCCCGGTAGGAAGTTGTTTCCATGGAGGTTTGGTTTAGAGGATAAAGAGAAGGTTGAGGTTGAGGTTGAGAATGAGAATAGAGTTGAGGAGGAGAGGTCTGCTCCAACTGGTAGGAAGAGGAAAGAGGGCCCAGTAGATCACGAATTGGTGTTGAGGGCATTGTCCAAGGCGTTACAGGTGACTGAGGATGCATATTTGGATATGACTGATAAGGTTCTTGATACAAATCCGGAGCTTGCTTTGATGGGGTCGTGTTTGTTGGTTGTGCTAATGAGGGATGAGGACGTGTATGTGATGAATGTGGGGGATAGTCGGGCTATTGTTGCACATTATGAGCCGGAGGAAGTTGGTTCAAGCATGGAATCGAGAGGAAATAGGGACAATGGTTTGTGCACTGAGGATATAACTGAGGAGTCCTCAGCTGTGGCCAATGAGGCTCCTACTCAAGCAACGAGATTGGCTGCATTGCAGCTGTCCACTGACCACAGCACGAGCATTGAAGAAGTAAGTTCTGTGGTCCTCATGTATGTAGCTTTAGTTCTCATGCTAATATAGTTTGATAAGTCATTCCTGCATTCCTACATGGGTATACTGTTTTCAAGCGCTTATTGATAGGGATTATTTTGCTCGAGGAGCTTGTGTTTCTCTAATTGTCTTTTTACTGAAGAATCCTGCATCGGTATCAGAAACTTTTTGAAGGGCTTAAGCCCAATTACTTGATTCTATACTGCAATTTTATCTCCTGCTCATACATCTTTATCTTAGAGTCTACCTACTTTTGTATGACAAGCTGTTGAGAGAAATTTTTTACAGCTTGAAGCACACTTCTTGGCAGTGTACGTACTTAATGCCAGATATAGTCTCTGACTTTGCCCTTTGAACTCCTATGCATTGCATTATACATTGCTAGTCATGTATTTTAGTTTCTGTGACCTGCTGGAGGAGAAGAAAGTATTGAAATCCTATTAATTTGGTTTCATGGCCCCTACCATACACATTCCTAAATGAACTGACTGCAGTCACAGCAGTTTATCTAGAAGTGGTCTCCTTTTTTATTCTTAGAAAATTCCACATTTTTATGCTCCCAATGAAGCCAACACATGCGGAAGTGAATGACAAAACTTGTTTTTGTAAATGTCTCTTTTTGTTGCTTAAGCTTCAGATTCTTCTTCAAGTGTCAGGAAAAGTTGTTGTGGAAAATTTAGGGTGCCTTATTCATTGCAAATCTATATCTAGCAATTATTCTTTTAAACAAATATATTATGAGAATAAATATAATTGAAACCTGTATAGAAAGTGTGTTGCATTCTAGAATTTGTTTTTGCTACTATTTATCATGTGTTCTAAAAGAAATTTTTTCTTGCTATTGCATTTATCACATCATGTTTCAACTGTTTAAATAAGCCTACCCCCATAGTATCATCGGTTGGTTAAGCCTGATCTTGTTCAGTTCACCTCACCAGTCTGTGTTCCTGGGGATGGGGACGGCAGGCTGAAAGAATTGAGGAAGCTTCCCTTTATATCCCATCTTTATTTGTTATTTTCTCTCTATCATCAATTTTTTCCCCAATGGATTGGAACAATTATTGGAAGCTTCATTGCAGGTTTCCTTTTCCTTAGTGTGAGTTCTTGGATGTTTAATGTCTACTCGTGGATTTTTGATAAAACAAGAGTCTCCTTGTGGATGTATAGTTGATCTGCGTATGTTAATAATTATGAAGTGTTGTCTGTCAATTGCCTGGTGATTTTTCGCCTCAGTGGTCAAGAAAATTAGTTTTCACTATAACAATGCACTTGCACACTCTTTTTTGACTTCTTATTGATGACCATGTTTGGGTGTCCTTCTTTGTACTAGGCTTGTTGGTTTAATCTTTATTTTCCCTTCTTTTTTTTTCAGTCCATTGAGTGTCTTTTGGTGACTACTATAGGCATCATTCTTGATTAGGTTCCCTGGTCATGTTGTTGATGCAACTTAGCTCATATTTGGTTTTTTATGTTTTTAACAATTTCTCTTGTAATTATGCAGGAAGTGATGAGAATCAAGAATGAACACCCAGATGACAAACATTGTATTGTCAATGATAGAGTGAAAGGTCGTCTTAAAGTTACCAGAGCGTTTGGGGCAGGATTTCTGAAAAAGGTTCTATAGATATACTTGTTAACTGTCCCAATAAATTTCACTTTTTGCATGGTGGCATTAAATCTTTTTGTACCTACTTATAAGAATATTGTAAGTGTCTCATAGAGGCACAGACTAAAACTTGTCATGATTGGCTTGTTTCTATTCAGTCCTTCCAACTTTCTAATTCACCAAGGTTGACATACTCTTCGTTTTTCTTTTTCTTTAAATTATCCAAATTATATATGCTATGGAAGAAAGGAAAATCTAACTGAGTCATTTTTGAGTATAATATAGATGTAAATCATTTTGATATAGAGGAGGTAAATAATTGAAGATGCTTATTTCCTAGACTATTGAGAACCTGGAGTGTAACTGTTAGCTTTATTCTTGAAGATGCTTATATATATTTGCATTTCCTGCTAATGAGATGAGAGGAGGAAGTGGTCCAAGTGGATGGTCATGCATGATCCTTTACACTTTTATTGGAAATTTGTGGCTTGATATAAATTGCTGCTTAGTTGAGTGACTGTACAAGATTACTCTAGTTATTGATATATAGTCTCAACTTCCCCAAGTTGTGCATGGCCAGCTTCCATTGTGTCCATATTTATTATTATACTGTATAAACAAGACTTTGCTGTATGATTCAATCAAGTTGGAAGGCAAATTACTTATGATTTGGTGTTTGACTGCTCATGATGCTTACCATGTACAACTACTTTTGGTTGCATAGTCCAGTATTAAACAATATTCCACTGTAGCTAATAATGTGATCTTTATTGTTGGTACAGCCCAAGTTGAACGATGCAGTATTGGAAATGTTTCGGAATGAGTACATTGGTACCACACCATACGTATCATGTTTACCTTCTCTTCGCCACCATAGACTCTGCCCTAGAGATCAGTTTTTAGTCCTCTCATCCGATGGTTTGTATCAGTATCTAACCAATCAGGAAGTAGTTTCTCATGTTGAGAATTTTATGGAGAAGTTTCCTGATGGAGACCCTGCACAACACCTGATAGAGGAGCTTCTTTTCCGTGCTGCAAAGAAAGCTGGTAAATGTTGCCATTTCTCCTGGCTCTTATATGTTTTAAATTGTTTATGCGTACTTTTTGATGCTTTTATAAAAGGTATTCGAAACACTTAACATTCCATTAAGTAGATAATTTGCAGAAAGAAGTAACTACACTGACCTTAATATTTTTAAGGGCCCTGCCCTACTAATGTGATGGATTGCATTTTTGTATAATCCATTTCTACTACCATGCATGTTGTAGTAGGCATTAGACTTAGGCAGCTCTTATGCTTTGTTCTTGTGTAAACCTATATCCTATTCTAGGAATGATTAGTTAATATGAACAAGGCATATGAATTTTTTTTCCTTGTTACCAGAAATTGATTTTGAGTTGCATTTTAAAAAAATAATCAAGTCTTGTTTTGTAGGACTTTTCAAAGATAAGTTTGGTACAATTGTTGAATTGAATTATTTACAGTGTTTTTGACTGTTCCATTTGATTTAATGTGAGGAAGTGGATTTTTGGGCTTCGGTGCCTAACAAATTTAGATAGTCCATTCTTTTTTCTTACTGTGGATGGGGGGATGCTGTATCTTATGTCAATTGTGAAATCTTAATGGTATTTTGTTGTCAGATTTAATGCTGTTAATTGTAGAGTTTCATTGATGAGGTTTTGATTATGCCTTTGGTGGACTGCTGGTTCACTGTTGCTGTACTGCTGTTCAGTTTTTATTAATAAAATTATTAATTGTTCCTATAAAAAAAAGGGAGAAAGGTTTAACCGTTAAGTATCTCGAAGTGGCTTCTTATTCTTGCTTGCTCTTTAACAAATAAACTACTTTTTGCTGATATATATATATATATATATATTAATGGACCTTTCTTATTCTTGCTTGCTCTTTAACAAATAAACTACTTTTTGCTGATATATATATATATATATATATATATTAATGGACCCCTTAATGGAAGCTCCATATATATATATATAGAGATTTTCTCTAGAGAGAAGATGTGCTGCAGCCAGTTCGTGTCGGCATTGTGTCGGCACCATGTCGTCGTTCTTTCCGTATCTGCAAATTTTGAAATTTGCGGATGTCTTCTCTAGAGTATATATATATATATATAGAGATTTTCTCTAGAGAGAAGATGTGCTGCAGCCAGTTCTTGTCGGCATTGTGTCGGCACCATGTCGTCGTTCTTTCCGTATCCGCAAATTTTGAAATTTGCGGATGTCTTCTCTAGAGAAGGACTATATATATAGAGGGTGTTTCTCTCTTGCAGAATCTCCCGTTCGGAATGGGTGTGGAACGTAAATGAGAGTCGCAGGATTGTTATAACAGCTTACAGCTGTACCCATCAGCAAATCCAAACCTGTAAGACAAAAAGAAGGGAAAAAACAAATACAAGAAAAGAGAGCTCAATTATAGTTTTGTCAAAACAGATAACTCCTTCCATCTTCAATCCTTCAAACGCAGCTTTCTTCCCATCTTCATACCCAGGTTAGAGTTCGACAGAAAAAAAAACCCCAGGTTAGATGTCTTTTTCCTAAATCTATAATTCTGGCAGAGTTCTCTCTCTCTAGTTCTGATTGTATCCAATCTTCACTTTTGCTTCAGTTTAGTTATTGGTTGTGATCTTAAAATCCAACCTGCCAAAGCTTGCAAGACATAGTGTTTCAAAAATAAGTTTCTATGAAGCTTTACAAACACCTGAAAAACCCCAAAAATAAAAAGGGAGAATTTGATAACCATGAGCAGAACAGTCCAAATCTAAATCCAAAAAAAAATCCTTACAAAAAAGAGGAGAGTCTTGTAACTCCTAAATTGAAGAAGCTTGAAGGAATGAAAACAGTTCCAAAATGATGAAAGTTTTATGAAGGGCTTGGAGTCAAAATCGCAGTTGGGTCTCAAAATTCCTAAAATACCCAAAACCAAACATGAAATTTGAGAATTTTAAATTAGAGAAAACAGAACTCTAATGTGGGTCTGAAGTTTTGAAGATGAAATCTATAATGGGTATGAAGCTTTGAAGATGGAAGGAATGTGAGGGAGGGTTCTCTCTTCTGAGTCTGTAGAGCATTCTTCTCTTTTCCGATGAAAGGGGTTCTATTTTTTTTTCAATTTTTTTTTATGTCTAATGGCTTTTGATTTGTTAACGGGTAAAGACTACCTGATGTCACTTAAAATTGCATCTGAGCTGTGATAACAATCCTGCGGCTCTCATTATTCTTCCACAGCCATTCTGTGCGTGAGAGAATTCTCCTATATATATATAGTGTGTGTGCATGATTGCATCTTTTTGTGCATACTCGCGTTGTGGGTGCATGTGAACACGTATTGATAGTTACATTTTAGATTTTAGTAATGGCTAGTAGGCCTTTTCCTATACGATTCCACTGAGCAACTATACATTGATGAATCAGTTTTTTGTAGATAGTTGAGTTCAGGGAAGGTGCCTTAGGTTTATGCATCTAAGGTTTTATGTTTTTGGCGTCCCTAAAACATACTGCCAAATGCTTGAAATGAAAATGATAGTAAATATTAATTTTTTCATTGGCCTTGTCCACAAATCAAACACAGAGAGCTATATTTCATTCTCACTTATTGTGTAACTGAAGAAACTTTCATTTAGTGTATTTCTAAATGGAAGGAAGAAGTTACTTCTTACAGTGGTTTTGGTATTTCATGTGTGTATAGATTGAGTTGGATCCTGGAATAGAAGTTGGCAGTAACAACAAACAAATTACTCCATTCAGTCTCTATTTGATATTCTCTATGCTTTCCAATTGTTTCATTAGCTGTCGACTGAATTTTGCTTTGTTTTTCTGCTTTGAACGTGGACTGTTTTGGTTTGCAGGAATGGATTTCCATGAATTACTGGACATCCCACAAGGAGATCGCAGGAAGTATCACGATGATGTTACTGTTATGGTCATATCACTTGAAGGAAGAATTTGGAAGTCATCAGGAAAGTACCTTTGACAACTTTATACCCAAGCAATGTTCTCTTTAACAGGAAATATTGCAATTTCAGTTTTCAGCTAGAGATATTCTACAAGCAGTATGGAAAGCTTTGCTGCTGACCGCATTCCATGGGTCCATTAGGTGTTTTTTTCTCTCTCACAGCATAAGCATACAACTAATAGGGATGGTAATGGCAAAAAGGCTGATGTTAGATATCATCAATTACTTGATAGATGCAAAATATTGGTTTGATGATGAAAATGAGAAATTGCAGATGGAGTTGTTGGGAAATGCTCTTTAGGGGAAAACAAAATCTTTTCTTTTTGTCCCTTTTCTTTTGGACTTCATTTTTGTTTAAAGAAAAAAAATTAGAAATTTGCATAGTTGGAGGGAGGCTGTTTCCATATCATCTGTGCCTTTGTGCCTTTCTCTTTTCTTCTTTCGTTCCAGAGCCGAAAATGTGTTTGTAAATTGGTGGGGGTACAGATTTAGTTACTGAACTTTGAGCATTCCCTTGTCAATACTGAGCATCTGTAATTTTGAAGGTGGGTTTTCCACCATTGCGGATAACAAAGAGTTCTTCAAAATTTTACCAGCATCTTTGTGTAGAAATTATATTGGCTTATTAACCCAACTTTTACTAGGATCTTTAAGTATAAAGTATATTTTTTGTAGCATGAAGTCACAAGTCACAACCAAGTACAAATGATCCCAGACATTATTTGTGAAAATGACTTCCTATTTTTAGGTGCAAATTATTAGAGGCTTTCAACTTAAATGGTTTTAGTTTCAATAAATCAGTAGTTGATAGTCAACGTCATGTAATCTACTCTAGATCTAGCTGCTGTTGAAGTTCTGTTTACAAAGTTTGGGTAACATGAAACAACAGTGAAAAACACAAAAAGAAGCATTTATTTGCAATCCATTTCTACAGCCATTTTAATCAACTGGTTGTAGATGTGGGGGCTCTTTTGTTGACCTAAAAATAATGTGGGAGCTCTTTTAAGTGGTAAACTAAAATCTACTTTGCTCTCAACTGCTCGACTCTCTCGCCTTTCTTCTCACTTGAATTGAAGATAAATTATATAAGTTATTAGTTGTAAGCACAACTAACTTAAAGTGACCAAGAAACCTACAATGAAAATTAATAAAACTTTGGGTTCAACTGTTTGGCTGATCTAAATTAAAAACAAGAGAAAAATTATGCACAAGCTAATGACAGAGACTAAAAAAGGGTCTCTTTAGATGGAATCATTTCAAAGAATTTGGGTTTTGACAATAAGGCTAACTTAGTTTTGTTTTTTGTTAAAGAAATTAGATATACTGTATTTGAAATGACGCGATACAATATAGTGAGATAAATCCAAGTTTTTTTTCTTCGTGATGTGAATATAAGTTAATTGCATGTATACAATGAACCATTTGAAATTCTTGTGTTTTTCTTTTTCTTTTGATACAAATATAAATATTCATGTATTGTAATTTAATGGGGAATGTTATATACCTTTTTCAATTTACTTTTTTCACCGATCTTCTCTTTTATTATTTATGTTATGCAATGTATTTTCATGATTTAATCTGTTTATTTATTAGATTATTCTTTGAAGATAATCTTTGCAAAATGTCAATTAAACTAAAAACTGTTTGGTCACATAATCGTTATCAAATAAACAAACAGTGAATCAAATTGTTACCATAACCATCTACTTTTTTCATAATTAATGATTTTTGATTTGGTTGATTTTCTCCAAAGATAATCTTCATAGAATGATCTGAAAAATGAACGGTTTTTATTATGAATTTATACTATGGTATGCAAATAATAAAGGAGAAAGTCAGCAGAAAAAGTAGATTGGAGAAGGTAAATATGATTTATGTTAAGTTGATTAAAGAAATTAATCAGAAATGCAGGGATCAAATCCCAGTTAATCAGTATTGGAACCTAAGCCTCCAAGCAAGAAATCAACAATTGATGACAACTTGATAAATGAATTGCTGAATCCTGTTTTGATTGATTGCTTAATTTTGAGCTCTTAATTGCGACTGTGCTGCCACCAAGCAACATTCCTTTGCAAAATCCTTTAAAATTTTTAATAAAAAGCCAAGCCAAACTATATCTATACCATACAAATTTACTTTACATAATGAAGCTACACAGCCTACACCCTCATCAGATCGACACACCCACTTAGCATTTGGATGAAGATCAATATTCAACAGAGTCATTTGAATCCAGATCAACACACCCACTTAGCATTTCTAAGAGAATGTGATTAATTTTATAAAATGATATCCCTTGGGAGGAGCAAGAGAAGTGTCTGCGGTCTCTTGCAGCTTTAGAAAATTCCTATAAATTTTTGGAGAGTATCTGGACTCTGGAGCTATTTTTCCAATTAGTATGGATCCATCAAATCGGGTAAAATCTCGCCTTTGTTGATGCATGTTGTTATCTCTCCACTACAACTGGTTGGGTCACGCCAACTGGNTCTCCACTACAACTGGTTGGGTCACGCCAACTGGTTGAGTATACATCAATGAAGGGGTGGGGTTTAAAAATAAAGAATATAAAACCGGTGACTTATTACTCACTATGTTTCTTTTTAATGGCTTTTGACTAATAAACCTTTCCATGGTCACCACCTGCTGCTCCTTCAACTCCACCACCAGACTCACTTCTGAAGCCACCTCCTTCACCTCCACCTTCTTCACCACCATGCTCTCCTGCATGCTCGACACCATCTCGGCCGTTGCTACCACCACCACCACCACCACTCCTACCACCTCCTCTCTCACCATGGTCATCACATGTTGCTCCTCCAGCTCCACCACCATACCCAATTCCTGAGCCACCTTGTTCACCACCATCATGCTCCCCAGCATACCCAGCACCACCTTCACCGCCATTACCATCACCAACACCACTCCCATCACCTTTTCCCTCTCCATAGTCACCACTTGCTGCTCCTTTAGCTCCACCACTATACCCACTTGTGGAGCCACCTTCTTCACCACCACCATGCTCCTCTACATGCCCGGCACCACCTCCATCGCTGCTACCACCACCTCCTCCTTCTCCAACGGTCACCACCTGCTCCTCCAGCTCCACCACCATACTCACTTCCGGAGCCACCTCCTTCACCACCACCGTGCTTCCCTGCATGCCTGGCACCACCTCCTCCTTCTCCATGGTCACCACTTGCTGCTCCTCTAACTCCACCACCAGACCCACTTCCAGAGCCACCTCCTTCATCACCACCATGCTCCCCTGAATTCCCGGCACCACCTTCGCCACCATTACCACCACCTCTTCTCTCTCCATGGTCACCACCTGCTGCTCCTCTAACTCCACCACCAGACCCACTTCCGGAGCTGCCTTTTTCACCACCACCATTCTCCCCTGAATTCTCGGCACCAATACCCGCGCCTCTGCTGCCACCAAGTCCTCCACAAGCAACAGCACCATATCCTTCCATTTTTTCAGTAGTTAAGAGGGCTCTAGTCGCAGAACAAATTCCTAAACATAACATCACAAGGAAAAAAATGCTAGCAATCTTTTGGGCCGCCATGAGATTAAAGTTCATGTTCAAAAATTCCACAAGTTTGGGTTTAGAATGCAAGAGATCCAATGGGTATTTATGGGAATGGTATGGCTAGATATGGGTTCCAAAACCATATCCATTGAAGAGGGAGAGTGGATGAAAGCTCATGCAATTTTTCCAATTTTAAATAAGATTATTGGAAGTTGGTGTCCCCATTCTTCACATGCACTTGCACTCTAGTAATCTCACTCTCGCTCTCTAACTATACCTACTTAGCTAGATAATGTGTTCATGATTTCCTCCGCATCTCTAAAAGCTACTGCCTACTGCTAATCTCTTTCATTTTAGACGTCCTTAGATAGTGAATAAATCATCTTAATTTATGAAGAATGTCAATATATAATATTGTTAATTCTATCGTGTATTGCAGCTATTGATTAATAGCCTCAATGTTTTTACTATAATATTTCTTTTGGTACATAATCTGCTGTATTATATTTATTAGTGTATATATATGCCTTCATTGTCATCATATCTTCTTCAAATGCTTGTTTGGTAACATCCACGTTATAATAAATTAACTAAACACATGTGCACATATTCAGTATTGCTATTATTAGTTCGGTTGAATCTTAAAAAGGGGCACGATCCTATACCCATTAACATGATTGTAGACTGCCAACAAACCTTTGTTTGTGTCCAAGTATGCCCCCACTATGTACACTCTTGTTATTGCAAAAAATATGGTATAAGTACCTCTGCAGGACCATTTAATGTATGTCAGCATTCAGTGCAGTGTATTAGTATATAGAAGTGTAGAGTGTGTCTGATTGTAGACAATCACGTATAGCTGCCATGTGTCCACATTGATTAATTAGTTAGAGGAAGAGAGATTCTGTTAGTGTGTGTTATAACTGTAATCAGCAGCATATATTAATTAGGCACATTAGTACTGTGTGCTTGTAATTAAGTCATTCTAATCAATAGAACTTTCTTTATTTCTCTCTTAATTTCTCTGTTTTCACTTTGCTGTTAATTAGTACAGTGGTGGGGCACTTATTTGTCTAGTTATTTGTTTTATTTACTTCTATCTCATTTTGACAACCGGAATAGAGGCATATATACTACACAGCCAGAAATTGTTAAGACGCTACATATGATACAAGTACCATACGAATTTGATTTGAGGTCAATATAGGCTCATTCCAGTTGTAAACATGTCAGGACTCAGCTAGCTAGTGTGCCTATTTCTGATAACTAAGATAAAAATAACATTTTTCTAATTTCATTAAGCAATTTAATTGTATATTCTCTTCATTTTTTGGAAAAATATATCATGGATGAATCACCCACCTGCAGACATTAACAACAAAAACTACCCACAAAATCCCTATAGATGCAAAGAATATTTAGCTGCATGCCTGCGTGTTGCATTATGCATATTGTAAGTTTTAATGTGGGGTCAATTCATACGAAAACTAAAGAAATTAAGGCAATTCAAAGTGAGAATTGGTAATAGGTGCACTAATTACCTAAATGATGTGATTAAAACCTTAATCACTTACAAGACTTAAATTTTTGAATACTTCACAACTCTGGACCAGTCAAATGAATAAAACTCTACAAGACGACTATCGCAGATCACAACTAGACCCAACTACACACAAACACAAGATGCAAATTCTCATAAAGAATATGGTGACAACCTAAACACTTAGAGGATCCATCAAAATAGGCATCCTTGTGCAATCCACAACTAAGTGATGTGTGTGAAATATAACCTATTCAAACACAATATTTAGCAATCATTTTAGATATACACAAATGGTGAAATAAAGCAGACTTGTGTTTAATAATAAGTAAGACAGCAGAAGCATAAACACAAAGGTGAGATCAAAGACAATCAAGTTGTTCACCCAGAAAAACCATCAATAGTTAAAAAGTTGGGGTCCATAAGCTGACCAAGCAATCTACTATAATGAAGGTTCAATACAAGGTTTGCAAACATCACAAGCTCAACACAATAGACCTATTTCTAAGTGGCAGCTCATTACCCCCTTGTGCAACCTTCAAAGGCTTATGCAATTGGTCTTTCGTGTAGGTGGCAGCTACTTCACCGAGCTCAATCACCACATGGCACCAAAATCAGCAATACCCAGCAGATGCTTCGATCAATGATACATGATATGAAGTTTGGATTATTTAAGAATCAACCTCCTCAATCTATAAAGACTTGAAGAAATCAATGAAGAATCATTAGCCTAAAAATCTATATGAGAGTGTTTGTAAAGATTTAAACCATAATCCTAAACTCTAAACACCTCCAGATTTTTAGCAAGAATAAAAACAAGTTAAGAAAAGTATTTCATATGAAATTTTAAAACTTTTTCTAACTTGAAATCAAGAACCATTCTCAAAAACCAAAAAGGGAACTCTCTGCCCAATTTCAAAACGATTTTACAAGAATGAGAGTTGGAGAGCAAAGACCCAGACATGTTTGGCCTATACATCCATCGCACACACCAAACGGTCCGTACCCAAACACATGGCTTTCCTCTATTAGCTCAACATATTCAGCCAGCACAGCCCATGTTTCTTGTCCTTCAAATTGGAATCCTAGGACAGCAAAGGATGAGAATAATGAGCTGGCCCATGAGATATTTTCCATTTTGAAGAAAAGAGAGATGATGAATAGTGACATGGCCATGGGTATTTTTGAGAGAGAGAGCAGTAGCTGAAAATGTGGGAAAGAGAAGAGAATGTTCTGGTTTTTCACGAAATGGGTCAGGGAATATTCAGCTAGATTTTAGGATAAATTGACTTAGTCATGTGCAAAACATGTGACCTCATTAAATCATTTAAAAGAGCATGTGCAGTGCACGTGAACAGAGTTGTGTTCATATGACAAGAGATAGACTAGACAAACAGTCATAAAATGGAAATGAAATGCATTATGCGATGCATGATATGCATTATACCTTTGGGTCTTCTTCAATGTCACTTCAAACTTGATTTCTTCACCTTAATTGGTCTTAACTCTAATGCTAACCTAGAGCTTGTGAGTGTGAGAGATTACATATAAATACAATGGCTTTGTCAAGGAAAAGCCAATACAAAATCCTAAAGCTAACACAAAGTCAGGGAGAAGAGTCTAAAGCTGAGAAATTCAAGTTCAAGAAGGTTATGTGCTTCTGGAAAAGATCGAAGATTATTTTTCTGGATATTTCGATATGGTGTAATTTGGTACAAAGTGTCTAATTTGGACTCATAGTATATCGATTTCAAGGGGAATGACAAGATCTACAAGACTCATAGTAAACTACGAGCCTGTTCAATTTTGGGCTAATTAAGATCGATGTCCTTGTCAAAATTGAATTTAGGTGTTTTAGGATATTTTTAATTTTTGTTTTTCTTTTTGTCCAATTAGAATTAGTAATAGTTAGCTTTGTTATTAAGAAAATCCTTTTATGTTTCCTAGTAGGTTTAGGGTCTGAAATCTATACAAAGACATAGTTTTTATGTTCTTTTCAGTTTAATAATAAATTCAAGAAATTTCTCTCTTTTTCTAGTGGATTTTATTCATGGATTGCCCGATTGTGTAATTCTTTCACGTGATCTCGCTGTGTCAAGTTTGAGCACTATGAATCCAGAAGAACAATAATGAGGTCAGAGGTCTACTAGAAAGAACCTATTTCGTTGTTGTGAAAAAATGTATTCTGGCCAGCAAAGCAAAACAATTCTAGCATGCAGCTAGCTGCAAGAACCATGATGAAGTCTGAAAAGTTGTATATGGAACTAACTTGTTCTTAAAATATTTGGGTTTCCACCTAGTGCAAAATAGGGCAGTAGAAGCCTCCAACTATTCTGATACAAAAAGTTGTGAAATATTCAGTGATATTACATTTCACAATTTGCAGAGTATAAACAATACAAACTAGCATTGATGAAAGATCACTGTAATTACAGTTGATGGTCCAACACTTAAGAAGCTGTGATGGCAGCAGACGGAACCTGTGACTGCACCCATGACACTAAATCCTCCCTAGTTGCCACAAAACAACCAGCTTTCTCTTCACTCTGCCTAAATGGTGCAGCCAATTTCTTCACATGAGAACCAAAGGAATGGGCCAGTCCTTGAGAGAATTTGTGAGTTCCCGTACCGGTTTGAGCTGAAAACAACTCCGGCAACGCCTCCTCGCGCTGAACAATTTTGTAGAGAGTTCCCATCCACTCTTCAAGTGCAGTGTGGGCTGCACCAATGGATAGTGACCTAACATCCAAACACCACTCTCTTGCTGTCTTCTTGTGCAAACCTGGATACAACCCATATAGGGTTCCCAAATAGAGTAGCTCATGAGCTCTCTCATGGTTATTTTTGTTTCGACATATATCGATCAAGCAATTACAGAAGGGTCTTCGGGATTCAACCGCAGTGCCACCAATAACATCCCTAAATTCATCTTTAACTGTATCAAACATAACTTTCTTATCTTGCAACACTTTGACAATGGAAACCAACTTTGGGTTAGCCTGCTGCAAACAGGAAAGGACCTTATCCTCATCCTCAGTTTTTTCACACAATGACACAACAGACAGTAAGCAACCACAAAGCCTATCATCTGGTTTAACCCCTCTTTCAACTGCGATTTCGAAGACTCGAACCATATCACCAAATCTTCTAGCCTTGCCCAAGCACTGAATCAAACAAGTGCACCCCATGACATTGAGCTCAACACCCAACTCAGACATTTCTTCAAACAATCCCATTGCCTCTTCAACATTCCCTCCACTCCCAAAGATGTTCAACATTGCTGTGTAACTCCAACTGTCTGGCCTACAATTGTTTGACTGCTTCATATCCTCAAAAAGCCTCTTAGCTTCCTCCTCCAAACCAATGTCAGCACACATATTCAACAATGTGTTGTACAAAATAAAGTCCATAGGCCACTTGTTCGACCTCATTCGCTCCCATAATTGCAAAGCA
This sequence comes from Purshia tridentata, assembly GCA_003254885.1. Taxonomy (NCBI): domain Eukaryota; kingdom Viridiplantae; phylum Streptophyta; class Magnoliopsida; order Rosales; family Rosaceae; genus Purshia; species Purshia tridentata. The sequence goes on along the minus strand of QANT01005978.1, from coordinate 24,469 downwards.
TCTCGAGACCACCTTGACTTGCCATAGATCTTCACAAGCGCTGTTAATGTTTTCTCATTTGGGGTTAGCCCAGATGCGACCATTTCTTCGAATAAACTTCTTGCTAAACCAGGCTTTCCAGCCTTGCCCATTGCCTCTAACAATGTATTGTACACAACCAAATTAGGCTGCACACCAAGAGAAGTCATTTCTTGCAAGACATACCTAATGCCATCATAGTCCCCAGCCTCACCAAACATTTTACCCAATACAGAAAATGCAATGGGGTCAGGTGTCCACCCACTAGCTCTCCCTCTCTCATATAAACTAAGCACCTCCTCAACCTTTCCCAATTTGGCATAAACATCTAAAATAGCAGAGTAAGTCACCTCATCAGGCATTAAACCAGTCTTGTACATCCTCTCAAACCACTCCACTGCCTTGTCAAAAAGATTGGACCTCTTGGCACAAGTAATTATAGTGGAGTAAGTAATATTATCAAGCTCAATCTCGTTACTTATCATCTCATTGGCAAGCTGTTCAATGAGTTGAAACTGCCTCCCAAACCTCAAAGACTTCATTGTGACATTGTAGAATATGGTTTCCATGGGAAACAAATTCTGGGTCTTGACCCAATTGAAGAACATGTGGGTTTTCTGCCATGACTTCAAGCTATTGAGTATCAAAAGCGCATTTTCTCTAGTGGGTGGGTGTGGAATTTCTTCAAGAGCAGCCAAGAAAGAAGCTTTAGTGGCATCACAAGCATTGAGTTTCTGAGCAAAGAGCCTGAGATCCCTCATCTGAGGATTGTACGAGTAAAGAGACCGCTTCTGCCTCTGCAAAGAGAGCACAGAGCGTTTGGGCTTGGCGGGGTTGACCCAAATAGACTTGGGCTTGGATAACAACTGGGTTTGGTCATTGCACTTGAGAGGAGGCTCAGACAAAGTGGTTGTGGTTAAAGGCTTGAGTTGCTCCGACAAAGATGGGGTTTTGGGTTCTGATAAATCTGGTGGAGATTTTGGAGGAGACTTGGTGGACCTGCAAGAAATGGTGAATCTTTTGGTTGGGATTTGCCTAAAGGGTGAAGTGAAGAATAAGGGTCTCTTTGTCTCTGAGGAATTCACAGTAAAATGGACATCTAGAGCTGAAGACAGAGCACTAGTAGTAGCCATAAGAAAGAAAGAGAGTAAGTGTGTCTCCTTCTGGTTCAACAATAGAGCAAACCTATACTTTACTACTTCTGTTGTGGATATTTTTCGTTACCTTATCTAAAAATCAAAAGCACAAGGTGAATAGGAGTACAAAACCCTAAAATTGAATCAGAAAATAAAGGTTGAATTATTTGGGAAATAAAAAATAAAAAATAAAAATTGGGTTATAGATCCACCACGAGGGTGGGTAGCCTTAACCGGATGTGTCGGTAACAGGTAAGCTCGAAAGCTGTTCCCGTCCCTGTCAGGGGAGATGCCAACCATCTCTCCTTTCTACGAACACACCCGGTACATCAACTTTGTAGTATATAAGGTTTAATAGTTTTTTGATGTTTCCGATGTGGGACTATTGTGCATTCAAATACAAAGGTTTATTAGTTTGGGCTTTGCTATGGAATGATTTGGGCTCCCTCGATTTTAAATTTTATGAAAAGTAAACATTATTTGGCTATTGTTGTAAACTATAAAGAAAAAGTAGAAAACTATAATGTTTCTCAATATGCTTGTGTATTCCATCTTTGGTAGAGGTGCCTATTTATAGGCTTACAATGATAGGATAATTAATATAAATCATTAACCACCATAAATTGTAGGTTATAAATACTAAATATAATCATTAGGTTATAGGTTACAAAATCCTAATTTAAGGCATAGGTTACAAGATAATCAAATGTATGGTAATGGTGATCATCCACACATTAAACCCTATACTTTATAACAGCTATTAAATTATGACGACCCTCTGTCTACTTTCCATGCAGTGCAATCTGGATTTTGACTTCATGGCCAAAATTTTACATGTGTAAGGTAAGGAACTTGATAGACATGCTCTTAGTTTGCATGAGGCTATGTATTGGCCGGAGAAAGAGCCCCCTTGACTGCTTTCAATTTTTACATTCAAATTCTGATGTAGCTGCTTTGCATCCCAATCTTTAATGAGAGTGAAAAATAGAATTATTATTTTTTTGATGGGGGTTATGAAGAAAATAAAATTAAATAGGTAACAAGCACCAGAAAAATTGAGTTTCTTATTTACTTCTTTCCCACTTTTTCCAGCAATAACAAACACAGCCCAAGTAAGAGTTCCATTTCCAACAATAAAACGGGCTTTAAGGTGCAACCCTGGAATAATAGTTTTTATTCATGTTTTATTAGAATGAATAAAATTACAATATCCACACAACATGAATCATTTTTCGGCTATGACGTCAACATACACTCTCTTTCCATTTCTCTGTTTGCTTGGGAATCACATGGAGCATCAAGCATTCCACAATTCATACAGGACCAAAATTTGTTTGATGTTCAATGACAATTGCAATTCCCGTAACCAATGATCAATGCTATTGTATCCCATTATGAGGAATCTTTAGTGGCAGGCTCCAACAACAATTCTTTAATTTGACTTTCTACCTTCTTCTTCATCCAAGCATAAGGTAATCCTCGGATCACCTCTGCACCAAAGGAAAAGAGGAGAGCCTTTCTCGCTGCCTCTAAGTCGATTCCACGTGCCTGGAAATAGAAGAGTTGGCTTTCTTCAAGGTCGCTTATTGCAGCTCCATGAGAACACTTGACATCATCAGCAATAATTTGAAGATTTGGTTTGAGATTTACAGTTGCACGAGGTGCAAGAAGAAGAGTTCTTGTTAGTTGCCCCCCGTCGGTCTGCTGTGCATATCTGCAAAATATAAATATGGATTTTGCAAAGGGCAAACACTTTATAAGTGAGCAGAAAATGTGAAGAATATGGAAAATGATACAAGAAAGAGGTTGCGTTTAGAAAAGCTATCATCTAGGCTACTTTATTAAAAGAAGCCATATCAAATGGCATGGTTTTAGTTGTGCTACATAACAAACATCCAATTTCATTGGTGAAGAACTACATGAATATATAAGATAAGAATCTCCAAGAATAAAAAATTCAGGAAATGGGCACAAAGTGATGTGAGGCGAAGTTATTACAAGTACACAATAACCATGGAATCAGATGAAAGAGAATTACCTGTTGACCTTGATGTTCCCATCAAATACAGCTTGTCCTAGAGAATGAGACACAATGCACTTATGAAGTTGTCGGGAGTAACCCCGTGGATGGTCCAGGACTACACTACTATGTAGATCTTGTGTTTGATCACCAACAGACAAGTGCAGTGTTGATAACTCAGTGATTGTCTCTGGTCCCAGTTGCTGAACATGGAGATTATGCCTGCTCAATTTTCCACCAGTGCTAACCTCTACAAGCTCATACGTACTAGTTGCTTCCTGTAAAAATCAACTTCATAAATTTTTCTGCAGATGGATCTACATGATACATACAAGTACAAAAATTCATGGGGCCATGGGCAGTGACCAGGGTTAAGAATTCATGGTCAAGTCACCTCCTATTAAACAACATAATGAAAAATGGTACTCATAAACCTTACAGCATGTAGAGCTTAACAGACAATTTCTCTACTCAGCCTTACTGTTATTCATGATGCAGAGCAACTTAACATTTTCCATTATATGTAAATTCCACACAGAGTAAGTATCAACAACTTTGAAAAAAGGATCCTCTTTCCTTGCAGTTTAAAGGTACACATTTAATTGATAAGCAATATTCCATATTGGAACTATTCTCATCTTTAACAGCGCTCCTTGTGCATATATTTCCATTTGCAATTCAAAATAAGAATATTTTTCAAAACAAGAAGATGTCTATGCATTTCAAGAAAAAAATAATATGAAACTAGTAGGGCATGCTATCCATTTCAAAACTGAACGCCTTGATGTGCTAGCATATTTTCTAAAAGTGCGAATAACTGGTGTTCATGGTATCATGCATGAATAGGTAAATATAAGCTGCTTTACTACTTTTAGTAGTTCTCGTTCATTGTGCTTGCACATAAACCATAGATCTCCAAGAAGATAATCCGAGCATAAAACACAAAAATAAGGTCATCAAAACTCAAGACAGCCATTTCCTTCCTGTTAACCAGTAGCTTATAAACATACATTGAGCACGATAAATTAAATAAAACCTACTAAATTATAGGCACATCTACATTCACAAATGATTCATTTCTTGACTAATGTTCCAATGTAAGCTAAGTACTAACAACAAACAGAACCTAATCCTCCTTTCTAAAGTCTCCTCCAAATTGTACTATCTCCAAGCATCAGATACAAAAGTCAAAAACCAACCATGAAATTAAACAAGTAACACAAAGAAGCAAAGAGAGAGATCAAGAAGTAACCTGGCGGACCGAAGTCCACTTGATATGGGCAGCATTCATAGATTGATTCTGAACATAAGAATGCCTAACTTTTCCTCCTTCTCCAACCACCACCTCCAAAACAGAATTAGTCCAATAACACTTATTCCCATCCCCACCGAAGAACTCCTCAATTATACTAATCTCTCCTCCATTCTCCACCATCACAAACACCCTCGGATTCGATAGCGGCAGTTTATTTGACCCTATGTCGCCGCCCTCATTCGCCAAGTATCGCAAATATATAGGATTCTCCACCCGGCACCCGGACGGAACATAGATCACGGTTAAATCCGGAGCTCCAAATCCATTAATGGACCAAAACAAGTCTCCCTGAGAACTACTAGACACAAACTCAGACACCCTTTTCATTATAGACTCTTCTGAGAGCTCCAGCAAGTTACCCACATAAACCCCATTCGGCAATTCGTTCAAATTCGACGAATTTACGACAAACCCATCAACTATAACCAAATTGGGGAAAAGGGTATCTTCCAACATGCTTGAAAAGCTTGGTGGGCGAGAGGTTGGTTGGATTTGGGAGTTCTTGATGAAGGAAGTGTCTGTGAAGCGAAAGGGCTCGTCTTTGCGGGAGGGCCATGGGGTTGACAGGAGGGTTTCAGAAGAAGAGTCTCTGAGCTTCTGAAGAGATAAAGAAGAAGAAGAAGAAGATGATGATGATGATGATGAGGGTAGTGAGTCTTCAAGAGCTTCAGCTAGTTGGAGGACAAAGGGGTCTGAGAAGGCGAGCTGTGAAGTTGGGGAAGGTTGAATTGAAACTCTGGGTTTGTTTTTAGGGGTTTTAGGTGTTTTTGGGGTGGAAAATAAGGGTACCGGAGGTCTTTGAAGGTGGGGTGTGAATGCAATGGCAGCCATGAATGGTGGGTTGTGAATTCTATTAAAAAGGTTCAACCTTTCTATTAAGCCATGAAACCGCACAGGTTTGATTAAAAAGAAATAAAACCCTAAACTAAAAAACCTGTGGGACCCATTCAAAACCCTTACATAGCCTCCGCCTCTCTCCCTCTCCTCTCTCTCTCTCTCTCTCTCTCTCTCTCTGTGGCTGGGCGCCGGCCTTGGTAAGCTGCCTTCCTCCGCCTGCACTGCACTTTCACTGCCAGTCTTTTTCTTCTTCTTAGGTGAGTTCTGTTTCAAGTTGTTTGAGGCTTTTTTTCATTTTCCTAATGAGAAGTTTCAGTTGGGTTCTGCAATATTCGTATCATCTCTGGGATTTTGAACTTTTGTTGTCATCTTTTAATTGCTGAACAATACTGCTTGATAGAGCAAGGTTTTGTCAACTGAGCATTTCGGCTAGATATTACTATTAGGAACGAAAGTTTGCAGCTTTGAGTTTAATTTATTTATTTTTGGTTGAAAAGTTTTTCAATGCAGTCCCAACCCTCTGTGGAAAAAAGAAAACCCTAAACCCTAACACTCTTTGCTCACTCTTATTGTGCAGAGTCTGCACATAGAAAAAGAAAGAATGAAGGGGAAGAAGAAGAGCTCTCATCCAGTAGACTCAGTGAAAGAGCAGAAGCAAAAGCAGAAGATGAAGAAGATTCCAGACACTAATCAACAACAACAACAAGCGGAAGAAGACTCAGTGAAAGAGGCAAAGGAAAAGCAGGAGATGAAGAAGATTCCAGACACTAAAAAACAACAAGAAGAGGAAGCGGACTCTGACTCTGTTTATGATTCTGAAGCTGAACCTGAGTGGAGACCATCAAATCTTGAGGTATTTTCGAAATGGAATATGGAACTCCACAATACTATATACAACTACTGAAATTTTGTATCAAGCTCACCAGTGTTTCAAAGCGTTTTAAGAAGTTGGTGTGAATTGATAGACTGAAGGTCGGAAGCATATAAATTTATCATCTTCTGTGAGAAGTATACATTTCGGGTGATTCTAATCCCGATAGTATCTCACAATTTGCATAATTTCAGTAGTATTCCTTGTTATGAATTTAGGTGGATAGGGTAGGACTCTGTTTGATACGGAACTTTTTCACCTTATGATTGTTTGGGAATTGGCTTTGAGCATTACTTGCTCAAGTGACAACTCTTGAGCTTACTTTATTTTTGTTTCCCATTTTCTGGCAAGCTCCTCTCCAGCAGAGAAACAGACATTCCTCAATTTTTTTTGGTTTATTTAGCATTTATTTACAGTGGTTTTTGTCGATGACCAAATGACATTTAGACAAAGGGTTTAGGGTATAGGTGAGCATTTGGACCAAAATTTTAAAATTATTTAAACAAGTTGAATTTTGTAGATTTAAAATTTTAACTAAGATATGCTAGATAATAGATTAAGATTATTGATCCTAATTTCAAATGTAAATTTTTTCAATAGACCTAATAAATCTAACGTAAGGAACTATTTCTTTTCCTAGTGTTGGGATGTTTTACTTTCATGGAATATAAAGTAGTGAGCTTTTTGAAATTGTAGGATTTTTCAGATGGTGAAGGATCTGAATCGGAGGATTATCCATCAATTCGAGACTCAGACTCAGAAGATGAAGAGAGTGATTCTTCTGAAAATGAGGTATGCAGAAATATGGGGAAAAAAAAGTTTAAAGATGTGAAAGATTTGACTTACTTTTCCATGCCATATTATCTGTAATTTTTGTCTTCAAATGTTGTAAAACTCCACCTAGCCTAGAGGTCAGTCGTTATAAATTTTCATGATTTTTGTAGAACAATGACACTGCCTTGCATCAAGAAGTTTTACTGTTTTGACTGTGGGTTAATATTGTTAAGCATAAACATGGCAGGGCATTCTCAAAAGCAACAATGTTGGCGTTGCCAATAATCTTGGTAATGATGACGGAAGTGAAAGTTCTGAACTTCATGAAGGAGTTGACGAGAGTGATTCATCTGAAGATGAGGTCTGTTGTTTTCTTTATGTCTAGGAAAATTAAATGTAATTTTTTAAGTTTTTTTTAATTTTTAGGGTATGGTTACCTGAATGCATTTAAATGGCCTTTCTCTCATTTTTCTGTTTCTAATAGGTGGTTCCTCGAAATACAATTGGTGATGTCCCATTGGAGTGGTATCGTGATGAGAAACATATTGGTTATGACATTACAGGAAAAAAGATAAAAAAGAAAGAAAAAGAAGATAAATTGCAATCCTTTCTTGCTAGTGCTGATGATTCAAAAAATTGGTACGTTTTTATTGCTAATATGATATCCATCAATTGAGGGATGTAAATTATCTACTACTTTACATGGAAGTTTGGGGGGAGAATTTTGGTGCATATGGTGTAACATGCTAATTTTTAGTTGGAAAAAAATTTATTCTGTTCCTTTTATTTTTTCCAATTTGTTTTGAAGTTTTAATTTTACTTTGGTTTGTTTCATTTTTTTTTTAATATACTTTTCAGGCGCAAAATCTATGATGAATATAATGATGAGGAAGTAGAACTGACAAAAGAAGATCTCAAATCTATAAGTAGATTGCTAGAAGGAAAGGCGCCGCATGGTGACTTTGATCCATATGCGGTCTGTATAACCTACTAATCCAATTCTAATCTATTTGGCATTCTCACATTGTTGATAAAAGATATCTGTAACATATGGTTATTTTTAAAGAACTTTCTCACGAATAAATTCTTCATTTTAAGTCAAGTGATATTCCCCATGTTTCAAGTACAGCCTTATGTTGATTGGTTTAAATGGGATGACGCCAAGCATCCGATGTCAAATGCACCTGAACCCAAGAGACGATTTATTCCTTCAAAATCTGAAAGTAAACTGGTAAGGCATGTTTAATGTACTGCTCCTGATACTTTTTTTGAAAAAAATTTGTATTGCTTCTGTTGGATGTGTTGCTTTGTTTGCTTTTTCCTTTCAGCTTCTGAAATAAACAAGCACTCTGCACTTCTTTTTATCTTTTTTTGGTTTTTCCCCCTCATTTTGGTAGGACAAATATATATATATATTTTTTTTTGCAATTTAGCATGGTTTAATGTTTCATGCTCTGTTTCTTCTTGTGAATCTACAGGTTAATAAGTATAAGTTGGCAATTCGTAAAGGTTTAATTAAGCCTAGAAGGACTAAAGAGGAAGAAGAACAAGAACAAGAAAGCGTTTATCCCTTGTGGGGAGATGACACTAATTCAATGGAAAAGGATAACCATTTATCTTACATTCCAGCACCAAAGCCAAAATTGCCAGGTACTAACTTTCACCCATATTCCGAGGATTGTTTTAAAAAGAAAAAAAAAGAGGTATAGATCAATCCCCTTTTCCTGGTGTCAAGTATCTTGAGAGAGCCTAATTAATGTTTGGTTTTAGGCCATGAGGAGTCCTTCAATCCTTCTTTAGAATTCATACCGACACAAGAAGAGATCAATTCTTATCAGTTAATGTATGAGGAAGACCGCCCTAAGTTTATACCTAAAAGGTAATGTTCAATGTGACCTGAAATTTGAACTACTGTTAATTTGCTACTCTTTCGGATAGTTCAGCATCTAACATGCAGACTGTTATCATATTTGATTAGGTTTTCATTTATGAGAAGCATCCCTGCATATGAAAATGCTGTTAAGGAATGCTTTGAAAGATGTTTGGATCTATATTTGTGCCCCAGAGTTCGAAAAAAGCGCGTAAGTGAGAAATCTAGATTGAGGAAAAGATTTAGTAGTGCTTATTGGTTTTGGTTTTGATGGCTTTGCAAGATCTTTCAATTTATACAATCTACTTCTAATCATATGAAGACAAGGATGATCAAATTATTTAAAGTTTATCTTTTTATGTTCCAGATTAATATTGATCCTGAATCTCTGAAGCCCAAGCTACCAAGCCGAAAGGATCTCAAGCCTTACCCTGTAGCATGTTATCTTGAGTATAGAGGTCACAAGGATGCAGTTACATCAGTTTCTGTAGAAGCTTCAGGGCAGTGGATTGCATCAGGTGTGGATGTCATTCTTAATTCTGTATAACATTCATCCAGGTAAATTAATTGGATGTGGGTCTCATCATTTGTTGTGGTTTGTTCAGGCTCATTGGATGGAACTGTGCGCATTTGGGAGGTTGAAACTGGTAGATGTCTCAAGCTCTGGGAGGTTGATGAAGCTGTCAAATATGTAGCTTGGAATCCTAATCCTGAGCATTCTATACTGGCTGTCTCTGTGTAAGGCTGCATTTATTTTTCCTGTACAGTTGTTTTGCTGGGGATACTGTTACTTGACTGTAAATTAACCATTAGCATTTTTTAGGGGACAAGATGTACTTCTTCTGAACACTGGTTTTGGGAATGAAGAAGTACAGAAAATGACTAAAGAACTTCTCTGTGTTGAAACGCCGACAACACCAGATGACTCTGGTCAGTGTGAGATTTTATAGATTTCAATATCATATATCAAATTAATGGCGGTGTAACCCTTGCAGAACATGTTTTGCTTACATAGGAAAAACAGCATCCAGTGTAAGCTGGCTTCAAGATGAAAAACATGAGGGAATCAGGTTAAGGCATTTCAAGGTACTTTGGCCTTTTCCTTCTCCAATTTATTTGTGGTTTAAGTTTGTTTCTTAAACTGAAGTCAATATTGGAAATAAGATCTTTGTACAAAGAATTTTAACTGCTTCCTTTGTTGGGCTCTTGTAGTCTGTGTCTTCAGTAGAATGGCATCGTAAAGGAGACTACCTTTCGACAGTGGTGCCAGCAGATATCCTTTTTGCAGTGTCAGTATATCATAGATGATGTTCTCTCTCTCTCTCTCTCTCTCTCTCTCTCTCTCTCTCTCTCTGTATATCATATCTATTCCCCACAACCATAACCCCCCTCCCCCTGAAAAAGAAAGTTCCTCAAGAATGAAGGCAATATCTTTAAAGTTTTTTGTGAAAGCGATTCAGGTGTATGAATTCAGTGCAAGATCACAAGTGACTGTAAACACTAACAAGGAAAAGGTCTATATTATATGCTATCGTAAGTTGTATTAAGATGGGTTTGGGATTATGTGTTTCTATTTGATAGGCATTGTTGTAAAGGAAATGAGGTTTATCTTTGTTGTATGCAAATAAAGTTATTGTCATCATCTCCATGAATTTCCTTGACCTAGTCTTACGCGAATCAAAATCGATTTATATACACAAGCTTTCTAAGAAGTTCTCCCAGACACTTTCGTTCAAATTGCATGGGCTTGCAGTTACTTCTGTTTTCCATCCTACTCGCTCTTTCTTCTTCATTGCCACAAAGAAGGTTATTCGTGTTTATGATCTGGTGAAGGATGGAAAGCTCATCAGAAAGCTTGAGACAGGACTACGTGAACTCTCCTCTATCGCAGTTCATCCATCTGGTAGTTTTATTATTTTCTCTTGTTTGCGACAGTTGTGCGTCAGTTGTACTCTGATTTATCATATAATTGTACTCTGTTAATGCAGGTGATCATATAATTGTTGGGAGCAGAGAAGGAAAATTATGTTGGTTTGACATGGATCTTTCATCTAAACCTTACAAAACTCTCCAGTATGTCACATTTATTTTGCAAACAACACATAACATTCCATTTGCCTGATCATAGTAGTTCTTTTTATTTCTCTGACATTTTGAAAATCTATCAGGTTGCATCAAAAGGACATCAACAACGTGTCTTTCCATCGTTCGTACCCCTTGTTTGCAACAAGCTCTGATGACTGCACTGCATATGTTTTTCATGGAATGGTTTATTCAGATCTTAACCAGAACCCTCTTATTGTTCCATTGGAAATACTCCGCGGTCATAAAAGCTCAAATGGGAGAGGTGTAATGGACTGTAAATTCCATCCTCGACAGCCCTGGTTATTTACTGCCGGTGCTGACTCAGTCATCAGACTGTTTTGCCATTGAGAAGAAAAGAAAGGTCAAACCGCCTTTCCTACGTAGGTCTTGCTACTCGATTATGGATCTCATTTCAGTAATCGGGTCTGAATTTTGATATGTGCTCTAAATATATTCTGTTATACACTGAAATGGTTCAATCATAATTTTGACAGATTGATATGGCTGATGTTTACCTAGAGTTGTTTAAATTACCAATTTATGAAACAACAAAATCACTCATACAGAGTTTAATTTCAAAATATGACCCTTATGATTTAGGTCGAGGGCATCGTACTCTTTATTTCAAGTTTTAATATATATTGTTTTTCTGGGCCAGAGGTAAGTAGAATTTAGAACATGAGTCCTTTTATGATGTTTTCATATTTTTAGACAATTTTGACAGGGTTTAATATTTTAGGGGATAAAATTATCGTTCAAGGCTATATTTTAAGTTTAACTTTAAAGTTTTGGGTCAAAATTCGAGAGTTAAAATCTAAAACTTAACTAAGGAACAAGTACTCAAAATCATAAGAGTTAAAATCCATATATAGATATATCTTGAATAATGATTTATACTGTAAATTAAACTGTGCAAAGAATAAGATCAAATGGTGAAAAAATAAAATATATATGTTTGTTATTTAGTTAAGACATGGATGTCCTGCAGAAAAAAAAAATGTTTATATATATATTATCTTAACCGGAAGTCATCTCCATATTAAAGTTCGGATATATTGCCAATCATTCAGAAGTGCCGTATTTCAAATACCAGAAGATTTTTGCTTCAATGTACAACATATTTCTATCTTATTTTTGAGAGGGCTGCTTACTTTTAGGGTATAGAGTTGTCATTTAGAACTTAGATTTTAGGTTTGTCTTTTTAACACTTTACTCACCTGAACTTTAGGGTCAATCTCACCACCTTGCATGTTTAAATTTGTCAATACAGGCAGTGGTATCTGAGCTTCAAACTTGGCTGCTCAAGAAATTGACATTATGAATGAGGTTCACAAATATGCTTGAAAACTTTTATCGCAAGGCTTGTATATATGATATATTTAATTGGGAATGTTATTAAATTATATTTAGTTCACATTTCAAACACAAATAGTCATAGAGAGGTAATTAAGAAAATTAGGCCCACACAGCTCGTTTCATGCACATCTTGCCGTGCTCTCTTTGTCGCCGCTTCACTCATTCAGATCTTGACTCCATACCAAATGAAGCTTGGATTCGTCATTGCACACCGTTATATGATGTTGCTAATTTATATATTATAATATCAGTAGACTACAGGTTCACAAGCGCTTAATGTCATTTTCACCATAAAAATATATGAAAAAAATCCCGTAAAAGATTGTTCATGGAAATACTTTCGAGATTCTTTGGACCATATTTCCTAGTATCATCCTAATGTTCATTTGCTATACCATCATTGACTCCGTTATACTCAATATATGAGGTAATAGTACATCTAGCATTTACTATCAAAGCTATTGGACATTAGCTAGTGATATGCAACTTAAGAGGGGAAAATAGGAACTTAATTCAAGCTCCAATTTTTTTTTTTTTCCTTAAGTCAAAGGGATTAGCCAAAAAAGAAGAGTTTTTTGAAAAACTATTTAATAGTAAAAATGTAGTGTGATAATTTGTGCCCTAGCCCCTAGCTCTTTTTCTGTAATTTGACAAACATTGGACTTGTGTTTTTAAGAGGGGAAAATAGGAACTTAATTCAAGCTCCTAACTTTTTTTTTTTTTTCTTAAGTCAAAGGGATTGGCCAAAAAAGAAGAGTTTTTTTAAAAACTATTTAATAGTAAAAATGTAGTGTAATAATTTGTGCCCTAGCCCCTAGCTATTTTTCTGTAATTTGACAAACATTGGACTTGTGTTTTGAGTCTTTGACCAAATAAAAAACAAAAATTGGACTTGTGATTCTATAACATACAAAACATTGTGAAACACGAAGTAACATGGAAAACAATATGGCCTTTAGCAAAAGACAAATTAAAAATAAAAAACCATGGTTTTGACTTTGGAGTAAATGGGCAGTGTAAAACAAACAGTAGAAGATTGAGAAAGCCGCAAACAAAATTAGATGATGGATTCATTCTTTTTATAATTAGATTATACTTAGTGTTTGACCAAAAGCAAATCAATTGCATATACACTACACTTGTATCAATCTAAAATAAAATCAAGATTTTCATGCTCCTAATCCAAAACATGGATCTTAATGGTCAACTAATTGCTCAATTAATTATTTGAGCAAGAAGACTACAGGTTTCCATGTTGGGACATCATGTCTGCTACTTTGGTACATAAACCCTTGTGAATTGTGAGGTGTATGTCTTTACTTTTAATAAGACAATAATAATTGATAATTGGAGGAGACAATATTATTAGGATAACCCTGATCTTGTGGTTTAATTGGCTTTTGGGTAAATAGTGTTTGGAGGCTGGCTTTTGTCATTTTCCAAATCATCAAATTATTATAAGTTGGAAATGACCTAAATAATTGACCAAAATGACTTGGAGCTTATGGTCAGTCTACTTAGAGTTAGAATCACTTTTCTTTCACCAAACTTTGTGGGTCAGTAAATTGATGATGGAATATGCACCCAAATGATTTTGGACCCTTTTCTTTTTTGCATCATTAAGAGATCTCCTACGATCTCAACCCACTTATTTGGGAAAGCAAATGGTCATATTTCAATCCTTATATTGCACATTGGAAAATCAAGTGTCAAGTTTATCAAGTTTTTCAAGATATGGTAATTATTTTTATTAAAATCGAGAGCTAAATTTTAGTTATGTTTGGTGAAAAACTCTAAGAAAATCTCCACTTCAAAATTAACTTTCGCCAAATATAAATTTTACCAGATAAAACAAATGTAATAATATTAAGAATCAAAAAACTACAATGAAATTGATTTTTTTTTCTAAGCAATGAAAGCAAATGGAACCAATTTGATCATGCAAGCTTGTGCAAATCCAAACTCAAATCATGAGAATGCTTTTCTTCTTTGGCCATGCATTATTGGCAAGTTGAATTTAGAGGTTGAACCCAGACAGACCCATTTTGTTTGGAGCATTATAGTCTGCCATAAATTGACATTTTTGTGCGTGTGTTTGTGTGTGTTACAGTTGCCATTGATGTACATTTGGCACCACCAGACAAAAGGACCGAAAGCAGTAGACAAATAAAGGACCAAGATTAAGCAAGATAAGGTGGTCTTCTCAATTCTCATTTTCCAATTCCCTATAAAACAACATACTTCCCCTTATTTCTTCGATTTGTATCATTCAAACACAATGTGTGTGTGTGTGTGTGAGTGAGAGAGAGAGAGAGAGAGAGAGAGAGAGAGAATGAGTCTAAGTCATGACCATCTTTTCCATTTACTCCATTTCACACCTAAATAAGCCTCACCAACTTTCACCATATATGCTACATGCATGTACACCTAGATTTCAATTACTTGGAGGCATTGATCACAGCTAGCTATTGAGGAGTAATGTTAATTAATCAATATTGAAAATAAGAATTCTTTGTTGATTCTTTTTTTTAATTTTGTTATTCATTGGATGTTAGAATTTAGTTTTTTAGAGTTTAGGTCACTTTAATATTTGAGATTTATATTAGAAAAATAATTATATGGAAGTCTAAAATGAAACACATTTATTGAGTATCTTGTTGATCACATACTACTATTACAATAGAGGTGAATTCACTTTAGTGAATCTTACCTAAATAAAAAAATTTATTGTATATAAATCATAACATGACCACGTAATATAATCGATTTAACTATCTAAGAAAATTTGACTTCTATTAAATAGTTACAGAGTATTATTCTTTAATGTATATTATTTTCCGAAACAACTTTTTTCATTCTGCTAAAAAATATAATTTATCGCAAATCAAATTCAAGTGGGAATTCATACATGCATGCATTCGGCTTAAGTCATTTCAATTTTATATGGTCAAAGATCTTCATTAATCCCCTACCGAAAAAATATTTTTATTAATCCTTTCTAGAAAGCGAATGTTAAGAAAGATTTTGACAACTAATTAATCTTTTTTTTTTTTTTTTATTTATTAATCCTTTCTAGAAAGCGAATGTTAAGAAAGATTTTGACAACTAATTAATCTTTTTTTTGTTTTTGAGATAGACAACTAATTAACTCTTACTGATTATATACTACAGTTGAATAAATTATTGAATAAGTATCCCTAAACCCTTATAATTTAGGCGGGATGAAGACCAATATGTTAAAAGTTGTTCAAGGGAAAGGAATAATTTCAATTAATAATAATTTTGCATTATTAAATTTTTCTGACATCAATTTTTTATTAGAAAAGTATCCCTAAACCCTTATAATTTTTAAGTAAGGCAAATACAAACAAGGCCACTACTGCCTCAAACATCATGCTCACCCAACTCACATAATTTTTGCATTCATTAGAATAAATGAAAAAAAAAAAAAAAAAACACACACACACACACATATTACTCACCACACTCCTCAATATTAAAATTATAAAAAAAAAAAAAAAACTCCTCTAGGCAATAGCTCCACCCTAGGGCCCCTTCCCTTCCTCCCGCCCAGCTTCAAGCCACTTCTCTTTTGCCGCCAACTACAGCCTCCAAAATTGCCGTCCATAAGAAGAGAAGAGATGATCGACGGTGGAGGGTGGAGGTAGGGGAGAGGGTGCTGCTAGGGAAGGGTGGGTGGGTTTTTATTTTTATTTTTTTCCTTTTCTTCTTTTAATTTTACTTAAGCAAAAGAGTTGTATGGGGTATTGAGCAAACAAGGCACTTGCTTGAGTTGCTTCCAATTAGTTTCTAGTTTTACTCTCTTTTCACATTTTTCTAACTAATATACTCGCACCACATGTATACTACATCTCTTTCTAGCTACTTTACCTTCGTCAAGTTTGAAAACATAGGTGCGTGCATGATTGAAAATACAAGTGATTGGGATTTTGATTATTTGTGTAGTTTCCCAATATCTTTTTTGTTAGAAGAGGTTCTACGTTTAAATCTTATAAACGACAATTGTTGACAGTAAAAAAAAAAAATAGAAACTATTGAAAATTTGAGGATACTTAAATTTGAAACTTTTCACAACTTAAAAATTGCATCTTAACCTATCCATTCTTATGTTTAATGAATCTTCTCCTTTGCATCAACAGTTTCTAAATAAACTCGACCTACAACATTTTTCCAAATGCCTCATTTGTGTAAAGTCAAATGGGCAAAAAATTGTCGGCACAAACTAAAATTTTGATCACTGTTCATCTGCCAAAAGTGATTTTGATCTCTCTATTCTTTTCTTCTCCTAGTGTGAAAAGCCAACGCCCTATGAATTTTTAATTGAAATTTACTGTTAAGCCACATTTGAATTTATTATTGAACTATTAGGCTTGTAAGAGTGGCCAAAAGCTCCATATGGCCCATTGCAGAACATCAATCTGATTCCTCATTGTCCCTTTCCTACCATAAAAAGCAAAGAGTTCCATTACTTACTAAAAAGGGTTAATAGTTTATTAACTTATTACAATTATCACCTCCAAATTATACCATGTTTGAGATTTGGTCCCCTAAATTAATCTTTTGACACGTATTTTACCCTTCTAGCTCAATTTCGTTAAACACTTTACCCTAACACTATTAAACAATCAATTTCTCTATTAGTTAGCACTTGTTAGCACCACGTGGCCTTTAAGAGCATTTTTATGTTAATAATCAATTGAAGTCGAAATGAGAAGACGAAAATGACCATAGGCTACATAGTGCCAACATGTTGCTACGTGTTCAAAACTAATGGAGAAATTGATTTTTTTAATGGTTTTGGAATAAAGGAAGTGAGTTTTTAGAGGTGTAAAGTGTCAAAAAATTAAGTCTGAAAGGGAAAAATGTCAAAAATGTCATAGTTTAGGTGTGGTAGCCCTACTAAAAAATTGAAATAACATTTTTAGTCTCTATAATTTAAGAAGTTGCAATCAATTAACTTCTATGGTTTATTTTAATTTTAATGATCTGATGATGTAGTGGTGACATAACATTAGGTAGCACCAAATCAACTAAGTGGTGAGAAGAAAAATAGAGTAATAAATTATAATTATAATATGTTAAGAGTTTGATTCTTTCTTTCTAATATAACAAATAAAAATAAAATAAACTACAATTTGATTGTAATTTTTTGAATCAGGAAAGCCAAAATGAAAATTGGTCCAAACCACATATATCAATTGCATAACTTGGCTTACTATATAACCTCAGTATAACAATCCCCATACACCACACTCCCACAGTAAAAAAATAAAAAATAAAAAAAATATTTCTAGGATTACAGGTGGAACAATTTCTGATAGACATGTAACTGTGTAAGAGTAGTTTGATTCCACTTACTAGTCCAAAAAAACAAAACTTCCACCTTTTTTAAGGTTTACAAATGTAAAAAGGTAAAGAGTTCAATCAAATCAAAGCACTTATTATTTGTAAGCATTGGGTTTAGTTGGTCCCACTTAAAGCCGATCAACAACTGAGCTTTAAGCTTTTTCATGTACAATATATATGTGAATAAGCGAATTCAACCGAGAGTCTTAAGGTCCCACTAAGGCGTGTTTGGGCCATTCCCAAAAGTTGGAAAACCGAGTCTAAGCACTTTGTTAGCTACTTTGGCTTTTGGACGGACGTGGGATCAAGAAGATGACACAAGCACTCCCAATATAATAAGAAGAAAAGTGCTTTTGTCCGACTCACAATGACGTGGATTGAAGCAGCTTAACTTAAATGGGTGAAAAGATATGGTCAGTATCAATCAAAACTTACTCAAGACAAACAAAAATTCTCATTTCACCAGCATTTGAATTTGAGTTTTCTTAGGTGTTTGTGTGATTTTATGATTTTTTAAGTTTAGCCAATTTTAAGCGTCAACAGATTTATTTGGAATGGGTGAGATATAAGTGGCTTAATTTGAGGTTAACTTGACCTGTTCCCCATTTGACATTGTACAAAAGAAAATTAGTATATGTAATTTATTCTAGGTATTATGAGAAAGCACATGTTTGCGACCGAGATCCTCTGCCCATTTTCCTAGATGCCATACTTTTAATCTTGGTCATGCTTCATTCCACATTTTTCTCTTTCTTTCTCTCTCTACTCTCTATTTGATGGCTAAAATTAATGCATGGTAAGAAAATTGATAGGTAAATGAGTAAGGAATTCTTGTCTGTTTGCGACATATGGTACATAAACAAGCCAAAAAGCAAAAGTATTAAGATGGTTAAAGAAGATAAGAACTAACTATAATTAGAGTTAGACTTGCATCCTACAAATGCGCCTTAAATATATCCCTTTGTTTTTTAAGAATCTCTTTGTAATTCATAAGCGTCTATTTAAGGAAAATAATGATAATTTTGTCAAATATTCACCAAATACTTATATGATAAGCTTCAAGAAAGTCATAGGCCTCACCAAGAGATATATGACTTGAGGTGGAAGTCACTAAAAAAGAGCCACTAGCTAGTTTCTGTACTAATTTTCTCATTTGATACACCTCACTCTGCGTGCTATTCCTGATGATAAATAAATAATAGGATTTACATTTCACATGTAAACTGTGGCATCCAAAACTAACATATATAGGTGTAAAGTAGCTCCCACAATAAGAAAAAAAGTACAATGAGGTCTAGAATTTTGAATCTCTGCTTATAAAATGCCATGTATGGCTGATTTGATGATACGGTCAACATATACTATACTAAAATTTTATCACATAATTTGAAGTGATTTATTTATTTCTTATTTGTACTAATTAGAAAAATGACTCCACACGCACGATGTATGTGTATAAGATGATGTTTATGTTATCCCATTGTCCGAGTAAACCATCTCTTATAATCATAAGCCTAGACTAGATCATTGCCTTTTTATGTTGTGTAGGAGAAAATGTAAAGTATGTGATATTAGAGCATGGCAGAGTCCGGATCCAAAATTTGGGCAGGCTGAATTTTTTAAAGTGTAGAGATCATTCGACATTGCTTTTTAAAAGCGTTTTTAATTAGTGATATTTTTACTAAAAAAACTTCTGCAAAGAAGTAGTTACAAATTTTTATAAAAATACTAGTGATTGCTGCAAAAGCGCTTAAAGTGCTTCTTAGTTCTTGATGAAAGCACATGTCAGATATTTTTCAAAAATTTTTTTAAAATTACTTTTATAATTAATAGTCCATATTTAAATTTCTACCAAACGTTATTAAAAGCATTTTTACTAATCTAAAAATACTTTTGACAGTTTTAAAAATAGTGTCAAACGAACTCTAAGACTAAGATAATGAGCTAAATAAGAAAAGAAAAGTGAGTTTCAAATGGAGGCTGAAGTGGGGGAGAGATATTGACTGAAGTGTACTAGAGATGGAAATTAAAATAAGCTGAAATCTTTCGAACTATAAAAATACATAACAAAAAAAAAGAAAAATTTGGACCACTTGGCTACTACCTAGGTTAGCCAACTAGTGGCTCAGCCCCAGATGATAGATGATTTAATTTTTATTTTTTTAATGGAACCAATTCATAAGGAAATAATATGTAATTCTCATACTATTTCTAATTTTTCAAAATGTTTTAAATAGTGGGGGCTGTGATCTTTCCTAAATGAAAATGGTGATGCATTATAATTTATAGATGAAGCTCGTGATTTTTGTGTCCTTTTTAGTTTATTGTTTTCAATACAACATTCTAGTTATTGTGAATGTTTGTAGTTTTAGCGATAAAAACATATAAAATGGCTCTATGTACCCAAAAAAAAATGTAAAATGGCCCATGGTCAAAAACAAAACAAAACATGTAAAATGGCCACTTGCTCCTTCTCATTTCTTAGACTAACCTCCTTTGAATTATAAAAAAAAAAAAAAAGGAGCCATGAATTAACGGTCGCAAGTGAATCTAGCGGAGGAATAAAACTGCAGGGTGTGAACGGAGTTCAGGCTATGTGGACATGGGGCCAGAGCGCATTGGAATTTTGTGTATGCGTCAGACAAGCAATCTTAAAACTTTCGGTGTTTCTGTGTGTATTTTTAGACTGTTGGTTCCCCTCAAATTCTATATATAACACACCCCAATTCCCACTCTTTTTTACTCCGCCTTCTCTTCCTCCTCTTCTTCCACTTTGTTTTCCTTTTGACACTGACTGTTGTTCTACCAATACCACTTTCTAGGACACATTGTTTTCATTTTTCCCAACTGCCACTGCCACCCAATTCAAAATTTTCAAACTTTAACAAGTTTTAGATGGTTTTGGCTTCTGGGTATTGCGATAGGTTCCAGTTTTGGAAGTTCTAACTAGTTTTGGGTTTGGGTACAAGCGTTTCAGTCTAATTGTGGCATTTGAGAAATATCAGCTTCTGGGTATTGCTTCAAAGGTCTAAATTGTATTCCTTTTCATTTTTTCATTTTTGGGAATTAAACAAAATTGTGAGGGGGTTGGTGTGGGGTGAAACATTGATCATAAGGAGCACATTTCCAAAGACGATGATTCTGCTGTACAACGGGTGCATTCTGTGGAAGTTTTACTCAACTCTTGACAAGAAATCTATTGTTGATAAAAGCTTCTATTTTTGGATCTTCCAAATCTTTAATAGATACAGTGTGGGCACTTAGCTTGAATTTTCATATCATTCCCCATAATCTTCCTAGCTCTCTGCTATCGTTATAATTATTACTAATTTTCTTTTGAAAAAAATATTTGGGCTATTTTGGAGAATTGGATAGAGTTAGGGAAGTGCAGTTATGGGAGGAGCATCACTTCCACCAGGTTTCAGGTTCCACCCAACTGATGAGGAATTGGTGGGATATTACCTTAAAAGAAAAGTGGAGGGGCTTGAATTTGAGCTGGAAGTAATCCCTGTGATCGATTTGTACAAATTCGACCCTTGGGAGTTGCCAGGTAATGGTTCAGTCTATCTTTTTAACCCTTTTGCAAGTAATGATTTCATTGCATTTTTGCCTAGTGTTTCTATTTCTTCTGAGATCGAATGAACTGCAATGAGTTTGTATGAGCTACGCTGCAACAGGAAAGTGAATTGTGTTAGTATTTATATATTATTGTTCATTTGCATTGTGGGTCAAGTTGGTAACTGGTAAGAGAAAATATAATGGCTTTAAGCAGGTATTAATGGAGTTTCAATTCTAAACCAATTTGGACAGAAAATGCCAGAAAGCTGATTTTTCATTTTTTGTTTATTTGGACTTCTTTTCTTCTTCTTTTTTATGGACTGAACCTGTGCTAACATCTTTTTCTGACTGGGCATGTGGCCTTCTTTTCTTCCGAAAAGCCAAGCTAATTGGCTTTAGATATTCCCCTATAACATTTCCAAGTTAAATAAAGTGCAAAAACAGTGAAAGTTGTTTTCTTTTTAAATTCCAATTAGTTTTTCAATAATATGCCATTGGATTCAATGTTGGATCGAGAAAGTTTAGCAATTTGATATATATGAGTTTTTTATTGCAGCAAAATCATTCCTTCCAAGAAGAGATATGGAATGGTTCTTCTTCTGTCCACGGGATCGAAAGTACCCAAATGGTTCCAGAACAAACAGAGCTACTAAGGCTGGTTACTGGAAAGCCACTGGGAAAGACCGGAAGGTTGTCTGTCAGTCCAGCACTGTGACTGGATATCGTAAGACCCTTGTTTTCTATCGTGGTCGTGCTCCTTTAGGGGATCGAACAGACTGGATCATGCATGAGTACCGCCTCTGTGATGATCTTCCCCAGGGGTCTTCAGGTCATCAGGTACATCCAAAATCTCATGAAATGGTTTCGCTTCATATACATCTGTCTGTTAAACAGTCCCAATAGCTTAATACTGAAACTATCCATTTCAAAGAGCTTTTGATACTTGTAAATTCAGAAAAATGAAGTTGTATTTGGCATTTTGATAATCTTTTCAGGGAGTTTTTGCTTTGTGTCGTGTTGTTAAAAAGAATGAGCATGCACAGTGGACGAATGATTCCCATGGAGAACCCAAGGCCAAGAGAGTTGGAAGTACTTCGAGCAATGGGGAATTGACCTCAACAACTATCTCGAACGAGCCCTTGAACATCTCTGCTGATATATCATCTCAAGGGAGTTACCTGTATAATGAGAGTCATTATTCAAGCCAAATTACTTCACCATATGGAGTTAGTCCAATGGCAGAGTTTGAGCCAGCTTTAAGAGAAACCAATCCTGCAGACATCTGGGTCTCACCTGATTTAATTCTTGATTCTTCAAAGGTATTGATGTGAGAAAAGTAAGAAGAAATTTCAGAGACTTAAATGTTCATAATGTCATAGCTTTCTCAAATATTTTTCCTTGGGCTTACTGCAGGACTACCCACAGTTACGAAATGCCATGCCTGATTACTTTCCGCAGTGTGAGTTTCCAAGCGCAATGTCGCCATGGCAGTCATATGAACACAGAGAAATTTCACCTAGTTCGTCATACTCAAATTTCACCGGGGATGTTAGAATGGCAGATGATCTGAGTCAAATAGGCAGCATGTCACCTTTCTCAGGACACACAGACTACATGGGTTATTGTGGGAATGAGGAAATGCAATTTGAAGGTTTTGACCAGACTAGTTCACTGGGATACCCAAAACACTTCTGAAAAGAAAAGAAAAATGGAAGATCATTGTGGCTCTTTTTTTTCAATGCAGGGTCTGAAACATGGGATAAACAAGCTCCAATTTGCAGGCAAGTGAGCGCAGATGGGAGTTTGGGAGAACTTGGAGGTCTATGGTTGCAGGAGGACAATATGATCATTGCGATGTAGGGGTTTGACTGGGTGGAGGATTGATCTACTAGACTACAATGTATTGCATCATCCAGAAGGCATATCCAAGACAACGCCTTTTAACGTTGGTTCTTGGTAGTAAAAAATGATTAGTACTCCTTTTACATATATGAATGGTTTGTTTTATCTGCAAAAGTACTGTGTACTTAATCAGCTTTATGGAGTTGTTTCAGAAGCCACCTATGATCTTCTTGGTTTTATTATTATGCTGTCAATTAGTATCCCTGGGTGATAATCACTTTTATCGATTGCACCAGGAGTTGGTTTTGGAATAGCTGTACTGTTTTACAATGTAAGCTGCCTTGTGATTTTTTATATATATACAGTGTAATTTTATATGCCTTGTGCTTTTGGAAGCATCTTTATATATTTATTCCTTGTATTACAGCCGTAAACTGCCATTGTTTAGTTCTATTACTTCTTGGCTTCTAATGGTTGATCTATTTTAACTACTTGCAACTTTTTATTAGGTAAAGAATAGGGGTGGGCATGGTATGACATGGTATGACATGAACCTCATATCTATTCTATACCATAAATTTTTAACTGGTATGGTATGGTATGGTATGGACATTTTAAAAAATGATACCATACCATACCAATGTTCTACGGTTTCGGTATAAAACGGTATGGTATGACATTATGTCAACCTTTTAAACTTTTTTTCTTTTTTTTGCCCAAACATTCAACAACATATTTTTTCAATAAAAACAACATTTAACCACCTGTATTTTTTATCCAAAAGCCTAAAACATAAGTACCTAACAAATAGAATGTGTAGATTCTTTAAAAAGAGATCTTAAGCCTTATGGCTTATTTTTGGGGTTTAGTTTGGGGTTTGGTTTGGGGTTTGAAAATGTGGAATTCAAAGTTTAGAACTTGAGTATTTTTGGGGTTTAGTTTGGGGTTTGGTTTGGGGTTTGAGAATGTGGAGCTCAAAGTTTAGAACTTTAGAGTATTTTTGGAGTTTAGTTTGGGGTTTGGTTTGGGGTTTGGGGTTTNTTTTTGGGGTTTAGTTTGGGGTTTGGACTTTAGAGTTTAAGATTTAGGGTATTTTGAAGTTTGAACTTTGGGGTTTGAAGTATTTTATTTTTATTAAATATGTTTTATAATTTATATTTTTTTTAGTATATAATTTATATGTTTTAATTTGTATCATATATACATATTATTACATATCCTTATTGTACTATATCTTAATTTCTTAAGCCTTAAGCCTTAAGGTATAGGGTATGTGATATAGTATATAACTATATACCATATCCTAATATTATATCATATCATAATATTAGGATATGATATAAATTAACTATAAATTATAGTATACTATATAGTATATAGCATATACCATTACTATATTATTGTAAATTATAATATTAGC